>JARYHS010012519.1:177676456-177917687 GCA_031002005.1 Vandiemenella viatica | reverse complement strand
GGTGAGAGGTAACGCCCTGGTTGAGCATTCGGGTGGACGTGCCTACAAATCCCTGTCGGGTAATCGAGATTTTGGTTTTCTATGGTTTACCCAAATCCCTCCACGTTATTACTGGAATGGTTCCTTTGAAGGGACAATGGATGATTTTTTTCCGTTCTTTGACAAAGCGTAAAGCTGTAAGGATTCTTCTTCTTCTTTTATTTTTTAAAAAGAAAAACAAACTGAAAAAGGTATAAATTGAAATGGTTGCTTGGGACAACTATATATTTTTTTTCTCCCTGTCTACAATAACATTGGAATACAAATCAATAATAATAATGCAGCTTGGTTACATGAGATATAATAATCCATGTAAGGGTACCGAAGAGGAGCAAGATTTGAGTTTACATGACGATTTAACATTCTCTATTGATCATATCAGGGCAAAAAAAGGTAAAGCATCGCCTGCAAATTTGCAAAGTCACAAACATTCCAATAGTGAGATGTTATTTAGAATGAGAAGTGGTGATGAGACATCGTCAATTCTAGCATCTACTGATAGTTATGTCAAAAACGGATTATTGAAATGGTTTAAAAAAAAGGTAGTTCCATTAAGGTGATAAGCATTCCCACAAGCGAATATTAAATATTTAATTATCACACAATAACATCATATAATTCCCATAGGTGTCTTAAGTAACTAGAAGAATAGAGTATGTAGTAAGCAGTATATAATTTTACAAATATTCCGACAAAAACAACAGTTCTGGTGTTCCGCTTTTTTTTTTTTTTTTTTTTTTTTTTTTTTTTTTTTTTTTTTTTTTTTGCCTGTTGTGTTCGTTTGCTGTTGCTCCAGACCGACACGTTTACATAATTAGACCTAACCCCCCCCCCCTCCCCCTACACAGTTCGGTTTAAAATTTGTTGAAAATGTAACTTATTAAATTTGATGCTCTGGAAGGTCCTGTGGAGATTGAGACTTTGACTATGTAGCACTGATATTGGCCGTTAGGAATGCATGACTAGGCTGTGCATTATTAATCAGGTAAGAAGACATATTTTCGAAATTGCTGAACAATAATTCAAATAAATAATTCCGTCAGAACATGTTGTTCTTGACGATATTATTTATCCAATTCTTGTTCATCAACTGCGAAGTAAGACCTATTACAGATTAATCAGCAGTATTTGTTCATTGGGGCAGAAATAGAACATGTGGCAAGCGCCTGCGTGGTTTGCCTTTAAGGTAGTTGTCATAATTACAGACTATATTTTGCTATTTAGATTTACTGAAATACATCTTATATCATCAGAGTACACTTTTGACACGAATAAAACATGGTTCCACTGGGAATTACACCGTCGTGATTTTACTGACCATGTATAAGTTGCGTCTGGACGGCGCTAATGCAGGACAAGTGTGAAAATTAGATTGGGTATATATAGCTTTTTAAATTTACTGAAATACATTGTATATACTTAAGGTACACTTGTGACATGAATAAAACATGGTTCCACATGGGAATTACACCGTCGTGATTTTACTGACCATGTATAAGTTGTGTCTGGACGGCGCTAATGCAGGACAAGTGTGAAAATTAGATTGGGTATATATGGCTTCTTAAATTTACTGAAATACATTGTATATACTTAAGGTACACTTGTGACACGAATAAAACATGGTTCCACATGGGAATTACACCGTCGTGATTTTACTGACCAGGTATAAGTTGCGTCTGGACGGCGCTAATGCAGGACAAGTGTGAAAATTAGGTTGGGTATATACGGTTTTTTTAAATTTACTGAAATACATTGTATATACTTAAGGTACACTTGTGACACGAATAAAACATGGTTCCACATGGGAATTACACCGTCGTGATTTTACTGACCATGTATAAGTTGCGTCTGGACGGCGCTAATGCAGGACAAGTGTGAAAATTGGATTGGGTATATATGGCTTTTTAAATTTACTGAAATACATTGTATATACTTAAGGTACACTTGTGACATGAATAAAACATGGTTCCACATGGGAATTACACCGTCGTGATTTTACTGACCATGTGTAAGTTGCGTCTGGACGGCGCTAATGCAGGACAAGTGTGAAAATTAGATTGGGTATATATGGCTTTTTAAATGTACTGAAATACATTGGATATACTTAAGGTACACTTGTGACATGAATAAAACATGGTTCCACATGGGAATTACACCGTTGTGATTTTACTGACCATGTATAAGTTGCGTCTGGACGGCGCTAATGCAGGACAAGTGTGAAAATTAGATTGGGTATATATGGCTTTTTAAATTTACTGAAATACACGTACATCATTAAAATACACTTATGATACAAATAAAACATGGTTCCACTTGAAAATTTAAAAGGTGGTGATTTTATTGACCATGTATGGTATTCGTCTTGAAACTGTAATTCAAATGCGCGGGCTCCTATTTCAATTGCGCGCGCTCCTACAACTTTCTTTTCCTGTGTGCGCTGGTGGCGCCGTCTTAAGGCGGCAGGTAGGAACTATACCCTTAGAAATCACAGCCTTCTAATCACCCCTATTCTGCATGTATACCATGAATTGGTATGTAACTTGACGAAACAAATCGAAAATAAAGTATAATATATTTTTTTGATAACTCACTCAGTTCTCGAGATATTGTATCTAAAAAATGAGGAGGTTAGGGTGAGATCCGACCTGGACCAGAAAAATAAAATTCATCTAAACCACTATATCTACACGGTGGAAATGCACTATATATGTTTTATTTACTTCCTAGTGGTCGTTGTCACGTTGAAATACAGCCTGGACCAGAAGAAACGTCACCAAAAGCACAAGGAACTATACCTGTAACTGACTTTTGACATGTTATATCTCGAAAACCAAGAGAGATATCAAAAAAATAAAATCTTTATTTTCGATTTGTTTCGCCGCGTTCTATAAGAATTCATCATCAGATTTTGGCGTCACGGTAATGATAGAACTGCCCTACCCCACATTGTATACACCTCTTCATCTCGCTGCATTCGTTTTTTTTGGACTCTCGAAGGTAGATTTTTCTTTCTTAAAGTTAATGACTACGTAATAGTTTCTTTTTTTTATAAATAAATATGGTACCTCCTTCTTGAAACTTGTTAAGAGCTGCGGTAAGGTCGCAGGGGCAGATAGTGATTTTATTAAACCCAACTGCGTCCGACCAATCGAACAACAACAGCTAGTTGGTAAGGTACAGCTGGACGAACAGACTGCTTTAATTTCCATCACAGAATCATCAAAGTACTGTGGCCACCAGCCAGTCTTCTATGACTGGGCCTCTGCAACTACTGGGATCTGGGCGAAGTTGGGTCTGGGGATTCAGAGTGAGTCAGATAGCACAGTTGTAACATGTGGAGATAGCAGCGAATTTAGCATCTCTGTTGGTGCTAAGGCGTTTTCCGCTTTTGTTAGCTGAAGTGCGTCTCTTCTTGGGCAGAGTTTGTTGTCTCGCTATGGTCGCTGAAACTCTTGAAGTCTAACTTTCCACAGGAATGCCGATTGGAAATGCTCGTTATGATCGGAAGCTATCGTGCTCAAATATCTGCACAATGTGTGGGATCTGGGACGATAGTGCACTATTATCGATGGACAGTGGAGGACACCCATTTATCAAGCAAGCCTTATCATCAATTGCTTTTTGCGAACACTTGGCGTTTCGTTCCTTATGAAGAAAGTGGAAGTGAAAATGAGAGAGAAGTATATTATATCATTCCTATTAATTCCTCTAACGACAGATTATGTTAATGGTTTACAGTCAGAAGATAGGTTATTTTCAAATGACATAATGTCATATAATAGGATGAAAACGAAGAAAGATTGTGAATAGCTGCATGTTGACCTGGACAGGTTATCTAGTTAGGTAAATCAACATGAAATGAAAATAAATGACAATAAATGTCAAAAACGTGAATCATTACAGCTTTGCGTGATCCAAATGGGTCAATAATAATATCAAGAAGTGTCCGCTTATTAGGTACACACATTAAAAGGTAAAATTTGTTTATGATTGTAAGCTGGAGAATGATTTGCTTGCTGGGGGACAGAAGTTTAAATTTCTTGGCATAACATCTACTATATAATTTCGTAAGGTCACTCACTCATCTCGATATCTATTGGCTGGAAAATGGTGACGTCATGCGCCAGCCTTTGCTCGCAAAACAGCGACCAGAGATACCATCACAATAAATTGGTGGTTATGTCCTAAGCAACTGCTACCAAATTAATAGCCATAATACAGTCATTAGGTTGCTTTTCGCAGCGTTTCACAGTTCATACCACGTATCAAAGGATTTCGCGAAATTTGGGATTTCCCGTACATGATTATGGCAAGATCCTTAATTACTTGCTGCATTGGCTCGAGTCGGAAATCTCGGTGTAAGTCTGTTGTTCGTGTTCCCCAAGGAGTATTTGCTATGATCCTGAGTAATTTGTTTTGAATTAATTATCATCTCTGAATGTGAGACTGTCTGGTATAATAAATTTTGTATCTGCGTGACAAAATTTGCTCTTAAGATCACGAATTAGATGAAATAGTATTGCTTATCATTTTTAAAGTCATTTTCTATGTTAATTCAAGCTAGAAATCAGATATTTACATAGTTAAGATAGTATTTTCAATTGCAACATTCTTAAGCATTCGCCTGGAGTAATATTTCAAAAATTTTATAATAAATTGATGAAAGCATTTAGAGACTTCAAGTTCACACAGTGATCACTTTTGAATATGTAGATTTGACTAAAGCTAATTTCAGATCGATAACTTCAAAAACTTCTGGAATATTAATTAGTTAGATTCTGTTTTTAGATTACGAATTTTATTTCATCCTTTTGATAATAATAAACATGTTTTGCTTAATAGTAAACGTAAGAGTAGCCTTTTGGGAAAGAAATAAAATTTATTTCAGTTTAGTAATAACAAAATTGTGAAAGTTATTAAGTTTTAGTAATCGCATTAAAATATTTTTTTTATGACGAAACTATTAAAGTTACAGAATTTTTTATAAGGATTAAAGTTGACGTTTTTCACAATATCTTGCTATTCTCAAAATTTCAGAGTGATAGAAACATTTGTTAACCTTCAAGGTCAAAATATCTGATAATAGCTTTGAAGCGTGATATTTGATATGTGATCAGATTTCCAGCTTGTTCTCGTGTAAAGCGGAAATTTTGTAGATTCCCACGGCCAGTGAGATTAAATATCCGCCCTTAATTTTAGTTGTTCTCACTCACTCGCGCAGTCGCAGTCGGGCAGTCTTCCAGAAACAGTGAACGTGACTCCATGTAGCTCAGTCGGCCAGAAAGTTTCATATCGAGTACTACTGTGCAACAGTTTTAATTTGGCACAGTGTAGGTTCACGTATTCAGTTTTATTGCAAGATAGCAGTGAAGTAGTATTGTTATGCAATGTGTGGCGTCGGGATAACTTAAGTATCGGTCGTTTGTTAACCAGTTGAAAAGTGGAAGCGTGTGTTGGACTTTTTATTTGCTTTCACAAATTAGTAAGTTGTACTTTGAACCATGGGGTGTGGTCTGGCTCGAATCGGTTAATCGAACTTGCAACAAAATCTTAAGAGAATTTGTCTGATGCCATTTCAGTTTCTGTCTTTGCAAAATCTTCAGGAATATATCTTATGACTACCAGCAATAGATGTGTGAACATTATTTGAACCACCTTTCCTTAGTTTATCAAATGTAAAGCCAAGATATTTACATTTCAAGTTTTCAGCAAGAAATTCTTTCCCCGTCCTATACTCATAACCAACCTTTTGCTTTCTATTTGTGTATCTAATAAGCTGGCTCTTCCTCGCATTTATCTTAATCTTTGTGATATTATTAACAAAGCCTTTCCCACAGCAGCTCCAAGGCTGTAAAAGTCAAAGTTTCCAATTTGATCATGGCAAAACTCGATTTGAAAATCAGTTTCTTTCCTTACAGACATTTCTGATGTGATTACATGTCAATATACCTTTCACTGATGTCAAACCAATCAGCCTGTAATTGTATCAAGGCTATTTGTCAACCCTCCAGATTCCGTCTTTGGAATATTTGATTAACAAAGCCTTTCCCACACCAGCTCCAAAGCTGTAAAAATCAAAGTTTCCGATTTTATGATGGCAAAACTCATCGAATGGAACAAGAATAATTCGTATAAGCATCAGTACGACACATTATTTCTCTAATCCTATCTCTCCTATCATTTTTATGAAATACTTGATCACACTCATAATTTTTGCCAACATGTCCAAACCTGCATCATCTGTTTGCACCAGCACCAATCTATGTATCAATTCTGTTATGCTTTCGTAAGAACTGTGGCAAGCAATCACAAATTGAGTGATTTCTGTAAATTGTATAAAAAGAAATTCAATCTCTTACGACACATTGCAACAGCAGCCCTATATGAATGTGAAGTTTTGTACACTAACTACTTTTATTGTTGCGTTAATATAACCCAAAAATCAAAATTCACCTTCTAGAATTAGCTCTGCCTACGACCGAAGTTATGCACAGGGCCCCCATTACAAGTTGCTTATACTTCAGTTAATCACTCATATCAATAACTAAGCTCTTAACTTTGTACACTTCAACATAAGATTATTTTTGTTAGCTATCCAAATTGCCTTATACTTTTTGCAATCTAGTAAAACTTGACAATGATTGCATTTTTACATAGCATGAAAAAGTATCATATTGATGTCAAATACTCTCTGCCTCACACATTATTGTGAATAAGAGCGCTATATATCAATCTCGGAAAGCGTGCATATTCCACTACTTGTAACCCTATCAGTGATCTCAACAGGTATTTTCCCCCCGATAGATACTACTAACTACCCCAACGATGTCAACCAATCAATCTACGATTTTCCTGGTATTCTATTAGAAGTCAACCTCTTTACAATAATAGTACACAACACCTGTGGAAGTTAATCTGAGTTATCATTTATTGCTGCGTTGCCAGCACTCTTAACGTCAAAAGATATATTTCAGTTTTTAAGCTAGACCATAAGCTATCCTTACAGATTTATGAACACACTTTACAATATTTTCGGTAAAAATCCTTAATCGTCTAAGAAATGAGACTTATGGCAAGGGAAAGATGTGTTCACATCCAGATTTAAATGTGATAATAGTACCGGGCTACAAAGGAAGAGCGTAAAAATCTCAGACTGATCAGTAGTTGGAAAATTAATGGAGGACTGATATGCAATCACATCACAAATGGCTGTGAGGAAAGAAAACTGATTTAAAATATATAGTTGATGGTTTGATATTCAGCTCCGCAATCACAAAATGGTCACTCTCTCATTCCCACCTAATGTTACCGGAGAAATCCAGGAGGCCTAGAGGTCATTAAACATATTGTCCTTCGTAAGTGCCAAGTTTTCAACAGTGATTCACTACAAAAAGAGCGATTATGCTGTGGCATAGACTCACACCCCTTTTACCTTCCTTTTAACTGTATTTTACAGCACAACATGAGCACTTATTATGTTCCAGGAATGAAATACCGTCTTTTAGCAAGTGCTAACCTTACTAATTTCACTCCTGAAGAATGGGTCCAGAGCAGAGTACACCAGTCCTGTGTGATAAAAATCGAGTCACGCTAAGGCAGTGCCCCCCACAGAACATGCTGACTCGTCACAGAATGCCAGAGACCATCACCTGCGGCCAAGGTGGAGATATAGAAA
Source organism: Vandiemenella viatica (assembly GCA_031002005.1). NCBI lineage: Eukaryota > Metazoa > Arthropoda > Insecta > Orthoptera > Morabidae > Vandiemenella > Vandiemenella viatica. The sequence continues at coordinate 177,909,973 of JARYHS010012519.1, read as the reverse complement.
ATGTAACCCACTCCCCAAACCTCCTTCTGTTTTCCAGTGACTCCCAATCTAAGTATTTTTTTTATATCAGTTACTGCATATTTTATCGACCTAAAACCTAGTTCCAGCTTGTGGTCACAGTTAACTTAGGCTCCATATACCACTCAGAATTCTTCCACCAGTACCCATTCTAACCTCATTATAAGCCATATACAGTTCCAACACTCTTCTTCTCTTCCAGTGACATCCAGCCCAGCTCCTTTATTATGTCACTTGTTGAACGTGTTTCATCAACAAATCTAGCTGCCCTCCTTTGCACCCTGCATTTGATGTCCAAAAAATATGGACTCCATATTACACCACTATATGCAAGCAATGGTCTGACTATGGGTTTGTAATCCAAGTCTTTCGCTTCTCATCGCGGAACAACGTGAGAAATACTGTTAGTATCCCCACACAAACGGGCAGCAAGCTGTAAACAGCACAGTGAAATGAAAGAGTGTCTACTCCCTCTAGAAACAGTGGTTACAAGCACATATTGATGGTGAAATCTCGACATCGAGTAGGCCTCTATCACCATATATTTTAGACACAAATCCACTGAGGTCGAGTAAACGTAAATCACCATATTTACGACAACTTGCTCAAAGAGAGACGCAGACACACATGTCCATGCCTACAGCGAACGAAAAGTGGGACAGTACTCTCTTGCCTCATGACTGGCTGAAAAACAGAACTTTCCGTACATATCCGCAGGCAGACAAGTTACAGGGTGTGTAAAACATGGCACCATGCACCTCAGTATTTTCCCATACTTAGTGCTTATCACACCCAATTAATTACATGTACCATCGACACATAGATCACCGGCACATCTCTCACACACCACAACCTTTTCTACCACTCAGTAACCTGTGCCCTAGGTACCATGAGTTGCAATAGACACTTGGCGATCAGACAGATACCATATCTCCCATATTCATACTAGGTCTCACCCACAAATTCATACGTCACCAAACGCACGCACACACGAACATAAGTAGAGGAAAGGGACAGTAAATCATACATCCAGACAGGAAGTCCGAGTAGGTTCCAATACCATATTTACGTATACATACACAGACAGAGACGCGCGTGCAAGCGCACGCACGCACACACGCACACACACACACACACACACACACACACACACACACATACACACACACATTTCTATGCCTACAGAGAGCTCGACAAAATAACCACCACCGTATTTAGACACACAACCACATAGGAACACACCCGTATGTCCATGCTTACACCAGAATTCCATACGTCATACAAGTAAATGGAGGAAAGGGACTGCATACCCCACGTCCAGACTGAGATGTTAAAGGATGGGCAGAGGATAGTATGTCTTTACAATAAACCTCAGCGCTCATCACACACACTTGATTTCAAGTGCCATTACTATAGATGGCCATTGGAACAGAACTTTTGTGCACTGTTGGGCCAAAGTTAATAGCAGATTCTGAAGGACAAATTTGTGAAAACCTGCCCAGGCGGGCGCAGCGGGGAGGCCCTCCTCCCCACTGTCGACAGATATACCGTCATACGCCGGACCTAATATCGCGGACCGCGACCGATTACCGGAATTTCACTCCGTGAAAAAACAAAAAACCTACAAAATTCTTGATAAATGAAGTCATGGATACTAAAAATATAAATAATAGAAAATGACGTGTTAAAGAAGAAATTCATTGCTTTTTTAGTTGCGATTAGTTGTTATCGTTATGAACAGATGATATGCGACTCAGTTAAATCGACAAACCCATTGAGCGCTCCTTCGCAATTACATTAAATTAAAAAAGAGGGATTGGGCATTTGTTAACCAAATGTAGACAGTATTTGTCTGTTTGTTTTAAAGTAGGCCTATATGTATTCAAAACTCCTTCATAATTGGATAAAACTGTGGGTTTGTATAAGGGGCATCTGCAAAAATTAATGGTTGTAAAGGGGTAGAGGGGGTGGTTTTTTTCTTGTCAGAAACCATCTCAGGTTCGCAGGTAACTCACCAAAGTTTCATCATAATTAGATTATTAGGATAGGAATGCATAAAAGACGAACAAATATTCATTTTTACATGATAGATTTATTGAATTGTTTTAAAATACAATAACATCTGATGGGATCAAATGATATTATCTTCAGGAATAACATTCGTAAGTGCACACATGCACTAATTGCACTCGATTTCTTTTTCTTTCTTTTTTCGTGATGAGGCTCATAACTGTACTAAATGCAAATTGTATTAAATAGAACGACGGGAAAACAATCAACTCGTTCTGAACAGTATAAAGCATGATATTTTTGTAACCAGAATTTGTAGTATATTTTTTAAGCATTGATTTCAGTTCATCATTTGCGGATAACTCAATAAATTAACCAAGTAAAAAATTTGTTCAGATCTTTAACTGTGGTCAAAATTAAGTGTTGACAATAAGCAAGGATCTCTTCATCTCATTTTTGCAATTTTAAAAGATCTGGAAACCGATAACATTCTCCTTTTCTCAAGTCTTGCAACAAATGCATATATTAAACTTTTAGTTTTGGTTAAATTTAATTTATCAGCTGGTAGTTTCATTAAAATTTAGTAAATAAGCCATATGTGTTGCGCCATTTTGTAATTAATTAAATTGAGTCGTAAATCATTGTCTTTACTTTCTATGATTTCCATCATTGAATCAAAGATTGCATGAAATGCATACAAAATTAGTTTTCGATAACAAATGGACTTTTCTAAACCAGGTTGTACAAATAAAGTATTCCTTTTAATTTTATTATATGCTAGAGAACCCATACAGGCATTCACTGAGATTTTTTGCGATTAAATGTTGTCGATAAATGATACTATATATAGATCTTCCGGGATAAGGAGATCTACTTCCATTCAGTGTTAGAAGGCACTCTCTTACCCCTGGAGTGAGAAATCACTCCAGAAGGAGGAGGAAACACAAGTAGGTGAACGGCATGAGTATGCAGAAAACAACTAGAAACCACTGCATTAAAGATCCATTGGATTCTTGTGTAACAAATCATGGCTGTGTTCAAAACTAAATGTTCTGGAGTTTCAAGTTCCTCATTCGGATCTCCGTGGGTGGGGGAGGGAGAGGGGGGGACACTATTGGACACTACTGTGAAAAGGAAAGGGCGTGAGGTGTTTTTCCAGAATTCCGGACCCCCCCCCCCTCTGGTGAGACTTCGTGAGATTTGGTCGAAGCCCCCCTCTAAAATGAGGTGAGGTTTTGAGGGAGCCCCCCCCGCCCCATATCAATCGACCTCGCAAATTTTTTAGACTTTTTTTTACGTCTCATGCTCCGAAGAGTGGTTATACCCCCTCCCCCGTAAGGTCGGTTTTTCGACCGTTTCGTGAGATTTCGCCGGCCCCCCCCCCCCCCCCTCTTTCACTTCACGTCATTAATGGTCGCCCCAAAACATTCAGTGAATGCTGGTATAAGGATAAGCACATAGAATGAAAGAAGTATGGCACAGGCAAGAAAAATTAAGAATTTAAAAAAATTAATCTTGTCTTGAATATAAAAGCATGAATAAGAAGATCAGAAATAAGATAAGAGAAGCCAAAGAAAATGTAAAATATGTGAAATGTGCTGAAAAAGAAGCTCTACAATTGAAATATGTCAATTTCAACATTTATAAGGAAGAGAGGTAACAACAGATGTAGACCTAATACAGGGAATAAAATACTGAACAGTGATGGGAAACGTCAAGATATCAGAAATGCATGGAAGAGACATATAGAACCTCCACAGTTTGAATGCGAAACAGCTTCCAGCATCTTACTGACGAGTACAAACTGGAATAAAAGAAATGAACGATAATAAACTCCAGGCCCTGACAAGATAAATGCAGATGACGACAATATGAAGTGTTTCAATGACATTTACAACCCAGTATTCCTCGTGATAGGCTCAAATCAGAGTTTATTACACTACCAAAAAAAAATCCGGAGCTAAGTCATGTGGTGACAACAGGACGCTAGACCTTATGAGCCACATACTGACTCTCTTTCTGAAGGTTATTCGCCGAAGAATATATTAGCTCTGTGAAGAATACGTGTCACCTACGCAGCTCGGGTTCAGAAATTGTGATACAACATAAATAGTTTTTGGACTGAGGTGAATATAATAATAATAGTTTTTCATGACAAATTATCTTTGGTTTTTTGGACATGGCTGTTGTTGAATAGCGATTGCTATTAGAAAAAAGAAAAAAATGGCAGTAATTTGGGACTGCTGACAGAAATGAAAAATTAAATCTATATATATCATACCCGCAACACGTAATACTTATAGCTACAGATATACTGTAGTGTGACATTCAGGCAACACCCCATAAATCTGTAATATTCAACTTACTATATTCAGGTTGTTCATTGTAATAGTTTATTCAATGGAAATTATTTTCGTATGGCATGTTTATTCAAGTCCTAGGTTAGGTTATTTATACTACACTCGGGCGGCATGAGATTTGTAGATAACTTTTGTTAATGCAAGGTTGCTTATTTAAAAGAGCGATTAAAATTTGAAGTAATGAAAATATGCTGATGGTCAGTACAAAATCTAAATGCCTGGCGTGGTCAAAGAAAACCGTTGGCCGGCGGCAAGGAGTCGCCGTAAACACAATAGGGGTGAGCCATGGAGGAAGGAAATATATGGAGACGACGCAAGAGACCTTCACCACGCATTGAAGTGAAGCCGGGCGGAGGAGGAGTGGGGGGGGGGGGGGGGGGGGGGCATGGCCGCTTCCATACGGTGTCGCGAAAACTGCGGCCAGTGAAATTTGCGGCCAGTGAAATCTGCGGCCAGAATTCTCAACAATGCTGTAGCGGCATGTTTATTATAGAATAGGATCAAACTGGTTGTATTGTTAAAAGCCGCCCCGCCTGCGCTCTGAGCGGATTGCTACGTTTGTAGCCAATGATTTCTAAACAGCAGGTTGACACTACAGATGTTTTATAGTTTATAACTGTTATTAAAATACAAGTTTTATTCTTGCATAAAAGACGTAGAAAAGAATTGTAATAACGAGGCAGATACTTACAGAATCTTAGTAGATTTCATGCAAAATCTCCCTTTGCCTCACATTACTAGTGCAGGAGGCCTCGCATTCGGGAGGACGGTGGTTCGAATCCCTGTCCGGGCATCCAGATTTGGGTTTTCCAAGGTTTCCCAAATCACTGCAGGCAAATTCCGGGATGCTTCCTTCAAAAGGCCATGGCCGAATTCCTTCCCATTCTTTGCCCCTCCCCCATCGTTTCCCGTCTCTAAAGACCTCGCTGTTAGAGACGTTAAGCAGATAAGAAACTAGTGTAGGAAAAAATATTCTACCATCAGCAGTTGTGGGTTAACGTCATCCATATCAAATTTCCCCACAGACGACACGATAATGGAGTGACATCGCTCCATTTGGACGAATGGAGCGATCGTGTATGGCCGCCTCTAGACGACCTCGGCCACTCCGATCTAGTTAGTACCGCACTGGATTTTCCGTACAGTGTTGCAGATCAGCAAAAAATTTAGCTTTCAGTAACGAGTGCGAAAAAAGTCTAAGTCTAAGAAACCTGTGAAACATTTGCGTGTCTATTAAGAAAAAATTAGAAATTAACTTGGCTGTTTCGGGCGTGTAATGTAAAATGATTTGTTCGTGTAATAACTTCCAGGCCACGATTTAGTGAGACCAGGTCGGGTCGTCGAAAGGGGCGTTTAGAGTGATTAGGACGGCGCGGCATGACACAAAGAGAAGAGGTATTGGCCGCAGATTTCGCAGATTTTAGGTTGGCCGCAAATTTCACTGGTCGCAGTTTTCACATATCCCTTCCATACAGATACGGGGTATATGTACAAAAACCTGAAGGGGACTCTAGGATAAACGTAACGCCGCAATCTGGTGATGGATTATTATGTAACTCGATGAGACAAATAAAATTTTTTGATATCATGCTTAGTTTTCGAGATATTCTGTCTCAAACCTGAAAAGTTTTTGGTTGAAATTCAAAAGAAAAAATTGGTCAACGTCAAATTTGATGACGGATTCTTATTTAAAAAGACGAAACAAATAAAAAATAAAGAATAAAAATTTTCGATATCTCGCCTAGTTCTCGAGATATACTGTATCAAAAATGAGGTGTCTTGAGTTGAAATGCAGAAGAAAAATTTCGCAAAAGTCAAATTTAATGATCGATTCTTCTGTAACACGACGAGACCAACAAAAATAAAGAATAAAATTTTTCGCTATCTTGCTTAGTTTTCGGAATATACTGGGATTGGGTTGATATGCGGCCTGGATCAAAAATTAATTCTGCGAAAGCCACAATGGTGGACATGCAGAATGGATATTTCAGTTTTTTTACTACCACTTGTGGTTAGGTGTAAATGCGGCCTAGATCAGAATAAAAATAGTTATCTTGTTACCATACATCGTAAGCTTAATTGGGAATACCTGGAAGCAGTTATATCGCGATACACGTTTTGTCACTAACTTGGTTCTCATGAAATTACTAACAGTAATAGATAAATTCTTTGTCCCTTATGGAACAACAAAACCATTCTGGTACCGACTGCATTTAGACCTAACCACAATCTCCATTAAATTGCCACTACAGAATCAAACTATGTAGACATACCCACATACGTGTATTTTAATCGCAAACTGTATTTGCAGTAACAACATCGTTTGCTTCATCAAGATTCCTAGATTGTATAGCATAATTTAACACATTTAATTTCATCATACACTGTCAGTATAAACTGCAACGAGACCAAATAAAGCGCAATAATAAATTCACTGAATCGCGATGTAAAACACACTCCTTTAAATCTCATTTTCAACACTCGTTAAAAAGTAATGCTAGTCTATTATATGCAAAATAGCAAGGTATGCTGATTTTCTACACTACACCAACAAAACTTTGAGAACAAAGTCATCCCATTGAGAGCTATGACTAAATATTTACCGAATATTTACCGAAGTTTGCAAAACCTACCGCCCACTTCAGCAACGATAATTAGAATTCATCTTACTTATGAAATGATATTCCAGGTTATTTCCTCTCTTGCCTATTTGTGCAACCGTATGAAACAAAAGATGGCATTATAAAACACTTATACACATTACAAAATGAAATAATCACAGCATCTAACACAATGTGAACATCGCATTTGTTTGGATTCGCAATATCGCCGCTGCTGCCACTGCGCATGCGCGAGAGTTTAGAGCCTGCTTCACAGATTTAACGTCACTTCTCCTCCATATATTTCCTTTCTCCATGGGCGGCCATCCTGATCTGGGTTTTCCATGGTTTCCCCAGATCGCTCCATGCGAATGCTGGGATGGTTCCTCACAATAGCCCATGGGCGCCTCCTGCCATATCCCGTATATCCCTTCCAAACCATTATCTTCCCGGATAGGTGCAATGCACCCTCCGCCACACACTTTTAGTGAATCGCGGAGTAATAGTAATAGTGAGCCAGACGCGACACACAAGTGTCATTAGCTCAAGGCCAGGACGTTTCCCTCTGAGACAAAGACGCGAGGGTGTTGAAGGTCGGGTAGCCACACCACGCAGCCTCAAGTATAAGCACGAAGGAAAAGTTAATCGCGAGTGTACTGGACATCACGTGATTTTGGCGTACGCTGTCCCACCAATACTGTAATGCGTCGGGGTTTACAAAAGTTAAAACAGGGCTTTGTTTTACATGTGACATGTACGATGGACTGCGAGAGGCAGGGCTATCATTTTCTTGGTGGCTAAAGAAAGCTGCATCAGTTACTTCTGGGCGGGCAGTGGCCTGATGCAGTCATCAAAGATTCTGGACCCAGGGTGTGACATTATCACTAACCCCACAATCATTTTGTTATTGTTATTAATATTAAATTATGTTTTATTTACTAGATATAAGTATGATAAATAATTTTATTAATGATTTTAACCTTATTTATGTTGTTGCTGGGTTTCCACAGTGTATAGTATGTGCAGTAACCACGGGTAGCTTAGTGTTTTGAATTAGTATAAATCTGTCAGCCTGACGAGCCAACTGCCAGGCAGCAGTTGTTGGTTTGGGCAGCTGCTTTTTATAAAGGCGCATTATCAGTCAGAGTTGGTGTGGTGTCGATAGGAGACTGCTGTATGCTGCCAGTGTTGCCTCTCTGTACCCAAGCCGAAGCAGCTTGTATGAAAATGTAATTAAAAGCAACAAAATATCAAGCTGAAGTTATTTTTATTTACCTACTATATACATACAATTTCCGAGCTGACGGCTAATAAGTGTAGAAAAGAGGATAATGTGAGCCAACCTCAAAATTACACGCCTTGATTCTACAAGAATTACCCATAGCAGTTCGCATATGGTTGAGTCTGCCAGATTCAACGAGAGCAGCTCGCAAGGGGTTGCTTCCATACTTGGACGAGACGCAGCCCGTGAGATCGATATCTCACGGTGATATGCTGTGTCACGATCATCGCGTAGCAGTCTGCACCTACGCCAGGCCAATGTTCATCGGTTGACGAGACGTAAACGGAACATGAGGTTAGAATTTCAGCTCTAATTGTGCAGAATCCCCGAACATTAAATTCTGGAAGCTCCTTGTTTAACATGATTCACATAATTTTTGTTTTATTTTTAATGGCGCCCGGTAATAGTTAAATGTGTATATGTATAACATCTGGTTGTTGGCCTGTGTCACCACGATGTTTCGTAATCACTTTAATAACTGAAATACTTACAATTCAATAACAGTTTGCTCCAATTCGGCAAACTGTAAGGTCCGGGTATTGATTTCTTGTTATGTTGCATTATCTTGTATTAGAAGTAAAATTAAATGTACCCAACAATGTAAAGTTCAGAAGACCGAATAAAACTTAATCTTTGTTTACTTGTAATCCTACAGCAATCACAATGTTTGTGACTTGCAGAGTATGGATGTAGATGTAGATTCTTGCAATCCAAATTATCACAAATCATAATCGTCATAATACGAAGTAAAGTATCAGAAAGTCAATGATTTCAATAATTATAGCAATATTAGGAATCAAAGTAGTGTCCACACCTAACCACGCACTACAATACTAAATAGCAATAATTCCATGTGGACGTAATGGCCTGGTGACCATGGAGGACTTCCTCCATGCTGGTGACAGTGTTTCTTCTACTATCTGCGCTTTCCGCCCCTATCTTAGCCGCTGCAACCTAACCCGGTAGTGGTACCAGGTACAAGGGACCTATAGTGGAATCCGAAGAACGGATGTATTCTAGTGTACTTCACATTACACAGCAAGCTATGCTAGATGCGAAGATCTTTGAAAATACCCGCCATGACAGAGATTCGAGCCGGGGATCTTTCGTTCGCAAGTCAGACAAATAAACCACTGAGCCACCAGACCGCAACAGACATGTTATTAACATTAGTATGTCCTTAATGCGAACTCATAAGATTTTCCTCATTCAAAAATCACCCAACGTGCCTAAAGCAGTTTTCACTTCAAAAATCTATTATATAATCAAATACAACTTCTAAAAATATATACTCATCGTGGGATTTGAACCTGTGACCCGGAAAGAGAACTTTCTGAGGTAAGCGCCCTAACCACTGTGCTACCATATCACATTGTTTTGGAATAGGTATATGTGTGCTAACTACTATCAAAATCGGATAAAAACTGTGAGTTTTGTATGAACAATGCTGACAGAAATTAAGATGAGGGGGGAAAGGAGAAGATAATTTAGGTTTCTGTAAATCAAACGTCAACAGTATTTTTCTATTTGTTTTAATGTATATGTATGCAAAATTCCATAAAAATCGGATAAAAACTGTGTGTTTGTATAAAGATTTTGCGAAAAGCGTCATGTGCCCATACCATACGTTCAGCAGGTGGGCGTGATCTGACGCGCGCTGCAGGTGGCTTTTGCGAACTCAAAGATTTACTTCCGTCCAAACATCACGTAAACTTTCACGTTAGAAAGTTTGAGTTACCATGTTAAGAGAGAGATACATTGAGTGTTGAACAGCGTATAACGCATACATGAGTTGCTACTAAGAATATTAGTCACTACTAAAAGAAGAACCAGGAATTTTCGGATACCTTATCTCTCCGATGTAGTTCTGTGGAAAGATAAACAAAAGGACATTAATAAATTTTGTGTAAAAAATTAAAGACTACATTCTTCATTAAATCAAGTTAAACCAGACTTTTTTCCTGGCGGCCACAATTATTAAAACATCTAAAAGTTACAACACTGTCATTTATAATAAACATTAAGTTATACGACAAATAAGTCCGATAGTTATACGACAAAATGAAGTTTGAACACGAGAAGCTCTGTTCAGGAACCAAGTACTTATTTCAGCACTGCAGTGACTTAGAGTGTGATGTCTATGCTTGTTTTATAGATTATCAGAAAACCTTTGACAGGGTAAAGCATTAGAAAATGAGAGAAATTTTAAAAAAGCATTGGCTTTAATGACAAAGACCTGTTAATCAGGGCCACGTTTAGGGTCTGTAGGCCCCTAAGCTACACCTGTGGTGAGGGCTCTTAACGATCTGTAGGTCCCTAAGCTATACTTGTGGTGCGGGCCCTTTTTATATATAGGCCCCTATATAAAGTAACATCTATTCCTTACTATTAAATTAATAAATCTTTTAGTGCAAAATATTGAATACTGTAATGATAGTAAAATATGCGAGGATAACTTACTGAAGATTAGAAAGTTCGTGAAGTGCTTCCTGTATCGTTTTCGAAAGTGAACGATGTTGTTTGCACGTTCAGTTTTTCGACTGACGATCGATAGGTAAGGTGCTGCCTATTTTAGTGTTGTTGCAACCAAACACCCTAAGCAAAAGCTCGCAGAATAACAACCTCAAAAGTTTTATTAACAATATGAAGCAGAAGGCCTACTTATTAACATAAAGCAAACGATAATAGATGATTAACAAAAAAAAAAAAAAAAAAAAAAACGGAATGCATCTCGCTATAGAAAGACCTCATAATCAATACGGAAGTGCAATCTTTGTACGTCCAGATGTACAAGTAATGTCCACTGCATTCACGGAACAAAATGACATTGAAATTCTCACTCTAGAAGTGACGAACTGTACCATTTCGTCTTTTTATAAAACACCTGGTGCTGTATTCACTGTCAACAAACCACATAATTTCCATAATAAAGACATACAGATCGTGATTGGCGATTTCAACAGTCATAGCAATGTTTGGGGCTATGACCATGAAGATGAGAATGGGACTGCAGTACAAGAATGGGCTGAAATAAATCACCTCTCTCTAATCCATGATGCAAAACTACCTGCATCATTCAATAGTGGTCGGTGGAGGCGTGGTTTCAACCCTGAACTCATATTCAGTAGTAGCAGTACTAGCCACCAGTGCATTAAATCTGTCTGTTCCCCAATACCCAACTCACAGCATAGACCAATAATGTGTCAAATATATGCCGCAGTTAGACCACAGGAAGTACCTTTCCGTAGAAGATACAACTTCAAAAAGGCAAATTGGTCTGAATTCTCAGAACTATTGGATTCCGAAGTTCTTTCAATAGAACCAACACCAGAATGCTATGACATCTTCACCACGGCTGTAAAGAGATGTTCCAGAATGTCTATCCCTCGTGGTTGTCGAACATCTTACATCCCCGGTCTCACATCAGAACAAGCTGCTCTACTTAAAGAATACAACAATTTATTTATAGAAGATCCTTTTGGTGAAGCAACAGTGGAAGCAGGAAACAAACTCATTTCCATTATTAAAGAGACAAAGCGGAATCAGTGGATTAAAACTGTTGAAGACTTAAATTTCGCAAGAGACAGCCATAAAGCATGGAGACTACTGAAGCATCTAAACAATGATCCAACTAAGACCAAAACTCATTATAATGTTACCGCCAACCAAATAGCACACCAACTGCTATTAAATGGCAAAGCTAATCACAAGTCCAAAATGCCCATACTGCGGAAAGAAGGCCAAGAGGAGAATAATGACCTCACAATACCATTCAGCATGGAAGAATTGGATAAGGCTATAAGAAATTGCAAAAATAGAAAATCAGCAGGCCTGGATGACATTAGGACAGAACAAATTAAGCACTTTGGTCTAACAACAAAGAAGTGGATGCTTCAGCTCTTTAACAACTGTATGAGTAAATGTCAAATTCCAAAGATATGGCGGAAGAGCCGAGTGATCGCCTTGCTTAAACCTGGCAAAGAAGGAAACAGTCCAAAGAATTTTAGACCTGTTGCACTTTTATGTCACCTCTACAAACTGCTTGAAAGAATGATCTTAAATCGGCTGTTGCCTGTAGTTGATCCTTTGCTTATTCCTGAACAAGCTGGATTCCGCCGGGGTAAAAATTGCACAGGACAACTACTAAACCTCACGCAGTTTATTGGAAATGGATTTGAAGCTCGTAAGGTAACAGGGGTGGTATTTGTTGATTTGTCAGCAGCGTATGACACCGTCAACCATCAGCTGCTACTAGTCAAGTTCTACAATCTGACCAGGAATTTTATTCTTAGTAAATTCATTGCTACTCTTCTGCAGAACCGCAGATTCTTTGTTGACTTCCAAGGTCAGCGTAGCCGTTGGAGGCCACAGAAGAATGGTCTACCCCAAGGAAGTGTGCTAGCCCCATTATTGTTTAACATATATACCAATGATCAGCCTATACCACGCAAATGCAGGAGTTTCGTGTATGCTGATGATCTTGCTCTGGTCTCACAGAGCAAAGACTTTGAATCAGTGGAGAGCACCCTTACCAACGCTCTGGAAGATTTGTCAAGGTATTATAGCACGAACCAGCTTCAACCAAATCCTACGAAGACACAAGTATGTGCTTTTCATCTAAGGAATAAAGAAGCAAATCGTACGTTAAAGGTAACATGGTCGGGGGTCGAACTAGAACACTGTGATACTCCAAAATATCTAGGAGTGACCCTTGACAGATCACTTACATTCAGGAAACATTGCATGAACTCCAAGCTGAAAGTTTCCAGTAGGAACAATCTCATAAGAAAACTGACTGGATCGCAGTGGGGCAGCCAACCTGAAACAATTAGAACTTCTGCCTTAGCACTATGTTATTCGGCTGCAGAGTACGCCTGTCCCGTATGGCACAGTTCAACCCATGCCAAACAAGTAGACATTGCACTTAATGACACGTGCAGAATCATAACAGGCTGCTTAAAATCAACTCCAGTCGAATGGCTCCACCGTCTCGCAGGAATAGCACCACCTTCTGTTCGAAGGGAAATAGCAGTGAACAAGGAAAGGAGGAAAGTGAACCATGAAAAATCTCATCCACTATATGGGTATATCCCTCACAGGCAAAGACTTAAGTCCAGGAAAAGTTTCCTAAGAATATCTCAGGAACTTACAACAACAACTGAAGAAGCCAGGTTACAACTATGGGAAGCTAAGGCTCCCCTTCCGCATGGCTGGGGAAGAGTGTCTGAATCTTTGCCACCTGGTTATGACAAGGGATGGTTGACATGGAAATCTTTGAATAGGCTGAGATCAGGAGTGGGCAGATCCAAAGTGAATTTAGCAAGATGGGGCTATACTGAGATCAGTGATATCAAGTGCGACTGCGGTGAGGACCAGACTGTCCAGCACATGCTCCAGTGTCAACTGTGTCCAGCATCCTGTTCGGCAGCTGAACTGTATGAGGCCTCAGAAAATGCACTGGAAGTGGCCAAGTTCTGGTCGATTATAATTTGATGATTGTAATTGTGTAACTGTATGTTTCTGATACGAAATAATAATAATAACAAAAAAAAAGCGCGCAACTGAGAAAGATTAAAAAGACAATATTGATTTTTCACACACGCATGTCAACAAGATGATAGCGACTAATATATTTTTATTTTTGAATGTGGTGCGCGCCCCTAGACTATAGCCTAGGTAGCCTATGCCTAAATGTGGCCCTGCTGTTAATCATATATATTATTTCTATAAGGTATTTTTTTGACACAAGCCTGTATCATATTTGATACTGAACCGAAATCAATGAATGAGGTGTCATTTTAAAGCTTATGGTCTCCACTTTGGTCACATCATATTTTAAAAAAGGAAGTTTTCGGAATTCGACCCTTAAAGGGCAAAAATGTCAATATGTCTAAAATGTTGTTTTCTGTGTTACAAATCATTTATCTCCCTGAATACCTATTTGAATTTTTTTAAATGAAGCATCATTTAAAAGCTTAAGACCTCCGCTTTAGTGACGTCATATACTAACTTGGGAACCATCAGACCTGTTCAGAACGGATTTCGATTCCCCGAGTATATGTTGAAGGGTATTTATTCCATATGTCTGTATTACAATTATTTCTTCAAAATGAGCCCTAAGTATCGAGAAATTAACGCGGAAACATATGTGAATATTTTTTAAATACTATAATTTTAGTTAAATGTTTAAGAGCTTCAACGTGGTGTTTGCGGTAAGGCGCTTACTTCCCATTTTGCGAACCCGGGTTCAAATCCCCATACTGCCGAATATTTTTATTTCTTTTTTTATATGCAGTAATCATCGAGCATTGATCTTATTTCATTTAAAATTCATTTACGAATTTTTATTATGCGAAATAACAGACATTATGTTATTTTCAAACATTTACATGTTACCACCACTGCACGGAAATAAGTATAAGTGTGGTAAGGGGGAAAAAACCCGACCTTCTGGCTGTAATATATTTACTTTATGATATTAAATGTTGAGATACAAATATAGAAACGATTAACATGAAATATACCTGTTTCATTAAAAAAAAAAATACCACACATAAACAGTAAACTTATCAACAATAAACAATGAAATAATGATTATCTAAAAAACAAAAATGTTGGAACTGTATATTCTGTAATATTTTGTATTAAAAGTTATTTCGCATAATAAAAATTTTAAATGAAATAAAATCAATGCTCAATTATTACTGCACATAAAAAAAAGAAATAAAAGTAACACAGACATGAGGAGTAAATACCCTTCAACATATACTCGGGGGATCGAAATCCGTTCTGAACAGGTCTGATGGTCTCCAAGTAAGACACAAAGTTTTCAGAATTCGACCCTTAAAGGGCAAAAGTATCAATATTTATGCAATGCGTTTTTGTGTCACGAGCCATTTATCTCACTTCGTATCTAACCGATACAGATAAATGAGGTATCATATTGTATCCGCCGTGGTAACATTATATTTTAAGAAAGGCATTTTTCGTAATTCGAACCTTAAAGGGAAAAAATGTCAATTTTTATAAAATGCGTATTTTGTGTCTAGAGCCATTTATCTCGATGGATATCTAACCAAATTCGATAAATGAAGTAGGATTATGAGGAGCAATGTCTCAGCTTTGTGACATTATATTTTAAGAAAGAATGTTTTTGGAATTCGACCCTTAAAGGAAAAAAGTATAAATTTTTCGACAACGCATTGTTGTGTTACGTGCCATTTATCTCCCTTGATATCTAACAGAAATAGATAAATAAGGTGTCATATTAAAGATTATGGTCTTCTCCATGGTAAAATTATATTTTAAGAACGGCATTTTTCGTAATTCGCCTCTTAAAGAGAAAAAATGTCAATTTTTATAAAATGCGTTTTTTGTGTCTTGAGCCATTTATATCTGGATATCTAACCAAAATCGATAAATGAAGTAGGAGTATGAAGAGTAATGATTCGGCTTTGGTGACATCATATATTAAGAAAGAATTTTTTTGGAATATGACCGCTAATGGGAAAAAGTATAAATGGTTCTACAACGCATTTTTGTGTCACGAGCCATTTATCTCCATTAATATCTAACCGAAATAGATACATGTGGTATCATTCTAAAAATTAAGGTTTCAGCTGTGGTAACATCATATTTTAAGAAATGAATTGAACTCTTAAGGGGTATAAATAGCAGTATTTCTAAAATGAGTTTTTTGTCTTGAGTCCTTTATCTCCCTTGATAATTAAACAAAATTTATGAACGAGGTATCATTTTAAAGAATGAGGTCTTCGTAAGGTCTTGGGTTCCGTTACACCACCTTTTAAGAAAGAAATTTTTCAAAATTCTACCATTAAGAGCACAAAAGTGTTAATATTTCTACAACGTATTTTTCTATCACGAGCTATTTATTTCCCTTGATACCAAACCGAAATGAATAAATGAGGTATCGTTTTAAATATTCAATTATCCGCTTTGGTCACATCATATTTTAAGAAAAATTTCCTCCATATTCAACCATAAGGGGCAAAAAATATATATATATTTTTTTACCTCGCTTGATAACTAACTGAAATCGATAAATGAGGTATCATTTTAAAGACCAAGGTGGCTGCTTTGGTCACACCATATTTTATAAAAGGATTTTTTTGGAATTGAACCGTTAAAGGGCAAAAGTATTAATACTATTACTGCAGCGTTTTTTTATTTTTTTTATTACAAGTCATTTATCTTCTTCGATACCTAGCAGAAATGATGGTGTAGCTGGCAAATCTCCTGATCATTACGAACCCCAAATATTTTATTCTGATTTGTTTTGTATCAATGTAATTTGCTAAAAATAATAATCTCATGGGATAGACAGTATTTGTTGGGGATCCACATTCTCACTAACAACCTTTTGGCAATATGGTAAAAGAAGTGAAAGAAATGTAATGTTTTTAGCTAAAAAAAATTTTTTCAGGAGAGTGAGTGATAGAAGTTAAAACAAAAATTAATGTGAGCCATTAATAAAATTACCGATGTCTATATCACTGACAACAAATAATAATGAAATTGTTACAGTACGGCAATTTCCAGAGAGCAGAATTATCCAGTTTCGAATAATTCCACTGCATTTTCTTGTGCTACTATCAAAATCTAAAACTCATAAATTTCAATCAAGTAATTAGAGCATCAAAATTATTTACTAAAAATTTTATGAACCTGAGGAATCTTCTCATTTGCATACATCACTTCCACTAGGGCATAGACTATAGTAGTGCAAAATGACATGGAGTTTCAAATTTAGAAGCATCATTGTAAAAACTGTTGAAAAGTTTTCACTGAAATTCCCAGGGTTTCAATGTGTGAGACAAAAAACTAACCACAAATCTTTGACAGTAAAAATATGAAACTGTTATTTCCTTTTCAGTTAACTTTTTCTTTATGAACTCTTATATGAGCCAGATAGAGAGCAGATCAGAAATTAAAAGTAATGAAAGCACTATTTCCTTCTATTCATCCTGCCATCATCTGTGCTCAAAAGGAATTAAATATTGTATAATTGTGACGGGACGTCATTTATTATAATATTTTAATACAGAAATTATGTAAGTTTTCGAAGTTTCAATGCAGCCAGACGTCGAGTAAGCACGTCCTGTTGTTCGACTTTCTGCCGATCGACAGTTCGGATTACAAGCTACACGTGCAGTGCTGAGCATGCAAGCCAATACTTTTCCAGCAAGCTAGAATACATTGATCACACTCACTTCTTGACTGACGATCTACAAGATAACACCTAGGCCTCGGAGATAGATATTCGCTTCACCAACCTCATCATTCTCTGTTAGTTGTGAACTGTAGGGCTAAGTTTCATCCCTAGGGTCAGTATTGCGGGTTACGGTATACCTCTTAATTTGTACAACATCGACTGTAGTTGATTTATGGTCCAGTGCAATTAAATGGGGTTTCCAGAGACATTGTTTTATTTCAAGTAGCTCGTAGCTGCCCGCTCCCTCCCCTATTTACAAGTTATCCCCGATGCTCATGTTTATTTGCTAGCGCAAGAGAAGAAGAGGATAGGCTCAAGAGAGAAGAAGTCAAGAGCAGAAGATACGAAGAAAGTCGGCGCAAGTCATAGGGCATCGTAGGTTAACCATTTAGAACCCACGTGTCAGTCATCCTGGCACACCCTTTCAATAGGCATAGCACGATCCTATATAAATACATATACAGGGTGGCCACAAAGAAATGATTTAAAAATTCCCTGATATTTCCAGGTTTTCCAGGAAAGTTTCTCATACTTTTCCCTGAATTAGAAATTTTATTCACATAATTATAATATTTTAATATTTGATTACATTTTAATTGGAAAAAGTTACAAAACTCACAAAAACTAAAAAGACATTTCTAATTATGTTTATTTGAATATCATAATTTATTTAATTAGTTTTTAATACATTGCTATAGATGGTATTTTATAACTAATTAAAAAATCTTATGAAAAGTAATTTAAAATGAGTAAAACAGAAACAAGATAATGATAAATTAGCACAAATTAAACTGTTAGTATTTGCTATATAAAAATTATTTAAGATTTTTAAATTGCTCATCAATAACTTGAATCTCAGCTAGAAGTTTAACTTTTTATTTGATGCCAAATGCTTTTTTTTTTTTAGTAGCTACATGTTTTCTTTTCATATCTTCTGATTCAGTTATTTTATCTTTCTTTTTTCAGCGTTTAATTTCTTGAGATAAATTTGAACGTGAATTATGGTAAGAATGAACTAAAGATTTTGGAACATCAAGAGTTGCAACATCCCCATCTGTTTCACTTAAGACAGTCATCCATTAATTGCTGAGCAATTACGGTTTCATATTCTAAACTAAAGCTTCAGAATTTACTGAAAAACCTCTCTCAATATTAGCATTGCCACAAGATAAAACTATGACTATCTTTAAAAGTTTTACTATTGACTGGATAAACGTGTCCAAGAATTAATTCATCCCGCAACTGATCTAGGCGTTTACTTGTTCGTGAATAATTTTTTAAGAACTTGCAATGCCGAACATTGAGAACATAAATTGTTGAAATCTTGATTAATTTCATCAGCCTTATTACCAATGATCCAATTATTTTCATTCAAAATAGTGAGTAGACTTTTAGTCTCCTACTTCAGACTTCGAAAAAATGTGCAAGACTAGGATCAAAACACGAGACTCCTTCAGTAAGTTTATAAAGTGACTGTGTCAACAATTTTCCTGTAAAAGCTTTCAAAGCAGGTGTGGCATTTTTCTGCAATTGTAAAATCATGAGATCGGGGATATTTTTTTAAAATTTTAATCTCTCTTTTAGTACCAAATACCATGTCAATTTGACTGTACAAAATCAAATTGTTTTCATCAGTTAAGTCTATACTTGATAATGAGTCAACAGACTTCAGTACATCTGCTTTGATGAATCTTTGCATTATCCTATGGAGAACTGTCACTAAAGAGCTGTGAAGAAATCGTGCTATAGGAACATCAGTTTGATATTCTTGTAGGAATGGTTGTGATTCAGCTGGTAATGACCGAAAAACTTATAGTTTTTGCTGGCAGGGAACGATCTGAAAGAGTCTCAGTTACAATTTTGTAACTAGTGCTAGTCAGCTCTTTTTTATCATGCTGTAAATCCCTCCACCATTTTTTTAAGATTAGGAATAATTTTGATAGCACAAGCAGCCAACTGGAATTTTCTATCTAATGGGCTGCACAAAATTTTTTAGGATAAAGAGTTGATCCTGAATACTCTTAACTGAGCGTGGCATGTCAGTGCGTCTTTAAACAGATAATAAACTGACCATAAAAACTGAACAATATTCCATTTAGCCGCCTCTATTCCACATTTAAATCCTCAATGCATGTTATGAAGACCACAACTGTCCATGTCAAGTACCAAAGTATCATTTATTTATCTAATTTTCTGTAGCTCAGCTTTCAATTCTCCGAAAATTTGTGATTAACATTTGGTCCATCTATTGAGATTTTTAAACTTTTAAGGCTTATAAGGAGTTGAAGCATTTGCTTGAAGGACAGAAGATCTGAAGCTCTTGTGTGACAAAGAAAAGCAGATGTTAAGTATCGTGTACAAACTTCATTTTTTACAGTACTCCAAATCCATTTGAGTTTCTTGACAAACTTTGTTGAGTGACTCATAGAACCCTATAGCAAAATGATTACAAAAAGTTATAGATTCCATCAGTCTACTTTTATAATAAGGAGCAAACCCTTGAAGAACTGAGTAGGTAATTTTAGTTCGCTGCAATTCATTCCTCCGGCTATTTGACTATCGTTGAACATTTTTTTAAATACTCTACGTCACTTCCCGCTGTGCACATTGACTTGTGAGTTTCAGTATCTGAATACATCAAAGTATTACTGCACAGCTTACTTCTTTGAGAAGAAAGGAGCAGAGTGTATTTTGTGAAGCCAGAATTTGTTCTTTTTCCTGACCCGTAACAGGATTAGAAACAGTAAATTTTTCAGACAAACCACGTTTAGTTATCTCATTACTAGTTTGTTGCGACTGACTTAAAAAAACTTTTAAAAGGATAGACAGTTTTGCAATTCTTAAGTTTGTTAGTATGTTTCATTTAGCATGACTTTTGATAGCTGTTCTATCCATATTAATTAAAGAAAATGTAGCATTGCAAAGTCTACATTTTGCACTTTAAATTCATTTTTAACTTCTTTTAACTAAATATTAAAATCTGGATTAATCAACCAATCATTTTGAAAGTGTGTTATCATGCTGAATCATTAGTCTGAAAATTTTAAAAATTAATATTTTTACCGGGAAAATGAAATTAAATACATAAATAGTAAACAATAGTAATAACTTCCAAAATGCAATCGACATCCACCCAATGAAAGTTCAAAAATAGTTATTAATTTAAAAAATAGCAGTAGAAAAGTTTGATATAATCATAAAAATTAAGAAAAACTTCCATTTGATAATGAACTAAAGCCA
Organism: Vandiemenella viatica; assembly: GCA_031002005.1. Lineage (NCBI taxonomy): Eukaryota > Metazoa > Arthropoda > Insecta > Orthoptera > Morabidae > Vandiemenella > Vandiemenella viatica. The sequence goes on along the minus strand of JARYHS010012519.1, from coordinate 177,889,231 downwards.
ACGATATTTAGAAAACACTTCCACTTTAAAATTATATGTGACGGCACGAGATGTGTCTCGGTTATTCTTATGCCTCATTTACACATTCGCCCAAGTTTATTCGAATCGAGATAGCACTGCTTGAACACACGGTACGCTCGCATTGGTCTTCTCGCGTAGTTGCCCGCAAGTGCCGCTCGCTTTTCTGGCGGTGTTTGGTGCGAGTCAAAGACACTAGTTGCGAGCGCTAATACGCTGTTTAAACTGTCGCATCGAATTAACATTCGAACACAGATAACGGTAATTAACATTGCGAGAAGAAAATACCAAGAGTTAATGATCAGTAAAATAAATTATTTATACTCTTTAATCGGCTATTTCAGTTGAAAAATAAATAAGCTGAAATGTTTAATGAGAAATTTCACGATTAAAATAAATTAATAACTTAAAAAAATAACAATCTTTCTTCCACTTAATCATAAAAATTAAGAAAAACTTACCATTTGATAATAAACTAAAATAACGATATTTAGAAAATACTTTCACTTTTATATTAGATATGATCACACGATATGCGTTTGCGTGTTTGTAAACAGCAGATGAAATTTTATGACAAATGAAGCGAATGTCGCTTAGCTAGCAAACTCAACTGACCAGAGGGCTATCTATAGCTACATAGCATATAGTTCGAGGATTCTAATGCTACTTTCGCTAGAGCTTGTGCGAGTCGAGATAACAACGCAGGAGCACGTGGTATGCACGCCGGTCTTCTCGCGTGGTTGCTCGCGAGTGACGCAACATCGGTGGCGGCTTTCTGACGCTAGTCGAAGGTACTCGTGGCGAGTTCTAGCGTGCTGTTTACACTATCGTTGGCTATTTTATGTTAAATGTATATAAGTTAAAGTATCTAATAAGAAATTTCATTATTAAAATAAATTCAAGACGACCTTAAAAATATTTAAATTCCTAGTAGTCGCAATTGAATTCCCTGATTATTTTCGAAATTACCTGAATTCCCTGATATTTCCATGAAATTTCCCGGTTACATGAAATTCCCTGATAATTCCCGATATTCCCGGTTTTCCCGGTTTGTGGCCACCCTGATATAGGGTCAGCCACACTGGTGTCAGAAGCTTTATTTGTATTTGATTAGGAGTAGGGAATAGCTCGCAGGGTTTGGTTGAGGTTGGTGTATCAGCAACAGCGTAATTTGGCAGTCAGTCTCTGCAGTCAGAGGGACCTGAGTTCGAGACCCGAAGAAGAACAGCGGGGCGCTCCGGATCTTCGCGGAGGCAGCCAGGCAGGCGGTAGCAGCTACGGGCAGCGCAGCGCTCTGGACAGCCCGGCAACAGTGGTGGACGACTCCGGGCGACTCAGCTTTCCGGGCGCTGATAGCAGACTCAGTCCAGTGGCGGCTTCACGGCGACTAGGCGCGTTCATCACAGCACTCCACATACATAATTAAAATAAGGTAAGTCTGCAACCATCAACTATGGCTGTTAATTTAGACGGGAAAGAAGTTAGTTTGCAATACCCGGTGAATATTCTCAGTCAAAAATTGGCGAAAGTAACCTCTCAAAAAGCAACTACTAGTAAGGAAGCAAGTTCTGCAAATGCCATTATTCAGTGTCCATTATTGCTTGACCAAATTTCTTTTGGGGGTAGTGCTAAGGAAGATGTTGAATTGTTTTTCCATAAATTTGAAAATTTGACTTTCTTTGCCGATTTTTCCAGTGAACAAAAATTGAAATTGGTGAAAACTCGTCTAACGGACGAAGCGTTTAGATTCACAGTTTATGATTCAAGCTGTAAAGCGTGTTTGACGTATGAACCATTCAAACAAGAATTAATTCAGAGGTTTCAGAAAAAAAATACTGCTAGATTTTACAGGGAAAAGTTACGCAATTTGCGTAGATTTCCAAATGAGGATGTGGAAAAATTCGCAGATCGTATAAAGGAGATAAACAGTCACACAGTCACTTTAACTGATAAGGCTGATTATAATCTTGCATTGTTATGGGAATCGGATCAAAGAGAGTTGGACTGCTATTTAAATGGATTAGGGGATGAAATTGGGGAATATGTCACACTGCAAAAACTGAAAACAATGCGGGAGGCCATTGACTACGCGATACATTTTCAACAAGTAAAGAACAAGCCTTCAGCTGGCCCTAAAAATGTAAAACATGTTTTTAATGCTAAAAAAGAAATTGTTTGCTTCAATTGCGGAAAAAATGGACATCTCCAGAAAAATTGCTTCTTTTTACGTAGTGCTAATGTTCATATGTATGGTGGTAATTCTAGTAGATTTAACAGAGGAGGTTATAATGGATTTAATGTGCAAAACCCAAACAGAGGATTTCAGGGAGGAAATTTCAATCAAATGATGTATGCAGGTAACAATGTTGCAAGATATCATGGGGGAAATAATTATCAGTATCAAGGAAATAATGGTGGAAGATTTTTTAATGGAAATAACAGAGGGGGATTTAATGGTGCATTTTCTGGGAGAAATGGTAATGCAGGAGGTAATTTTGCAGTACGCCAAGAGGGGCAAGGTAATAATATGAGTGCAAATGAAGCTACTAAGGGAGGATTTTTTAATAAAACTATGGGTGGTAATGCACAAAGTAATTTAAATGCTCAGGGGTACGCCAAAGGCACATTGACGCACCCACAACAATAAGAGAAGTGCCAATAATTTCTTTAAGGGGGAATTCAGAGATAAAAGACTTAACAATTGATGTTGTAATTGAAGGTAAGAATTGTACTATGATTGTTGATACCGGTGCTGAACTTTCTCTTTTATCACAAGCTATATGTGGTACTGAAGGTTTGAAACCAGCAGATTGTAAGATTACGGGTTTAACAAGAAATGAAGAAATTAAAACTTACGGTATGAGAAATATTGATATAATTATAGAAGATGAAAAATATAATGCTAAGGTGTATGTTGTTTCAACTTTGAATTCTTCTTATGATGGTGTATTAGGCTTAGACTTTTTGACAACTTATAACGCAAATATAAATGTGACAGAGCGTTCAATCGGTTTGAGGAAACACTCGCGTGTAGACCCACTTTTGTCGCTAAAAGACTGCAATACAGATTCATGGTCAGATGCAGGATTAGCTACCCTAAATCTACCTGTTAACCGGATCTATAAGTCTTCTGTCAAGTCTACAGCTAAGCAGAATATTCCAAAATCTTCAGGAAAAGTTTTTTTTGAACCCATTCAGAATGATCTTACTTGTGATGAAAATTCTATTATTTTAGTTGAATCACCAAAAGACTCAGAATGGTTGAATTCAAACGGTTGCTATGTTAAGAGGAGTATTTGTAAAGTGAGAATAATTAATGGGGAGAAATATTTACCTGTTGTAATTGAAAATTTTAGCGGAAGTGATGTTGACATACCAAAGGGTCATTGTTTGGCGCAGATTGAAGTTTTAAGAGATCAGTCATTAGATAGTAGTAATTTTATGGGAGAAGATACAAATAATTCTGGGGTAGAAAATAAGTGTGTTCGTGTAGCTCAAGCATAATCAGATATTTGTTTTAAAGATAAGCTAAGTCAATTGTCTAGTCACGATGCGGAAGCTGTTGAAAATTTGCTGCAAGAATTTAAGAATTTGTTTATTCTAAAGCCCACATTACCAGCTACAGATTTGGTAGAGCATAGAATTCCAACTGGGGACGCGAAACCTGTTTACAAAAAAGCCTACAGAATTCCATTTCATCAGAGATCATTAATTGAAGAATTTATTGATCAGCAATTAAAAGAGGGGATAATTAGGGAAAGTATTAGCCCTTGGGGATCACCTGTAATCGTCGTACCAAAGAAGTCTAAAAATGGGGTAACCAAATACCGTTTTTGTGTAGACTATAGAGGGTTGAACAAAGTTACAATTACTGATCCTTATCCGTTACCCAACATAGCTGAAACGGTTGACTACCTAGGGAACTCTAAATTTTTTACTACTTTGGATATGAAGAGCGGATATCATCAAATCAAAATTGCAGAAGAAGATATTCCAAAAACCGCAATAAATCTTCCTTTTGGCCATTATGAATATACCCGTATGGCTTTTGGCCTAAAAAACGCGCCATCTTGTTTTCAACGCTTTTTGGACCATTTGATGCACGGATTAAAGCCTTTTACTATTTTAATATATCTTGATGACCTAATAATATTCTCAGAAACAATTGAAGACCATATTGTTAGGCTAAAAAATGTGTTTGAACGCTTACAAAAAGCTAATCTTACTCTTTCACTTGAAAAATGTACTTTTGCTGCTTCAGAAATTGATTATCTTGGTCATATAATCTCTAGCGACGGAATCAAGCCACACCCTAGATTAGTATCAGCTGTAAAAGATTTTCCAGCACCCACCAATGTAAAACAATTGCAATCTTTCCTTGGTCTTGCCAACTATTACCGAAAATTTGTTTTAAATTATGCTGAAAAAGCTAGACCTCTCACCCACCTGTTAAAGAAAGGAGTAAAATTTGTTTGGACACCTGAATGTGATAAAGCTATGAATACCTTAAAAGAAGCCCTTACTTCTCCGCCTATTCTAAATTTTCCAAATTTCTCAGAATCTTTTATTTTGACTGCTGACGCTTCTCAGCAAGCGGTAGGATGCATTTTAAGTCAGAAAATCAATGGAATTGACCGACCAGTTGCTTACGCTTCTAGGCAATTAAATAAAGCAGAAAGTAAATTTACAACCACAGAACGGGAACTTCTTTCTGTAATTTTTGGAGTTACTCAGTTTAGATGCTGTCTTTTGGGCAAAAAATTCAAAATTGTCACAGACCATTCCAGCCTTCGTTATCTATTAAACCTCAAAGATCCAAACAGTCGCCTCACTAGATGGGCATTAAAATTATCTGCTTATGATTACGAAATTGAAGATAGACCTGGTAAATTAATAGGAAATGCAGACGCATTCAGTAGACTGGTTAGAGTAATTGAGAGTAAAGAAATTCCACAACTTGCTGATTTACCTATAGAACAATCAAAGGATCTAGAGTGTAATAAGTGGCGAAAAAACAAATGGTTTGTTGTTCATGACGATCTTTTATACAGACGAACAAAACTAGGGGAAAGAGTTGTTGTTCCAAAATCATTAAGAGAAGTTGTTTTAAAATTGTATCATTCTCACCTGCTTAGTGGTCATAGCGGATGGAAAACTACTAATAAAAAAATTGCAAAAGAGTATTTGTGGCCAGGTAGACGAAAATCCGTACGTGATTTCGTACTCAGTTGTATACCATGCAACGAAAGACAACTTTCAGGAAATGCAAAAGAAAAATTACAGCCTTTACCGGAAACAGTAAAACCCTTTCAAAGAATTCATCTCGATTTAATGGGCCCCTTCAGACGTACAGAACGAGGTAATATTTATGTACTTTCCATGATCGATGCCTTCTCCAGATATTTGGTAATGATTCCTTTGCCTGAACAAACTTCAAAAACAGTAGCTCGAGCGTTTGTAGAGGGTTGGATTCTCCGCTTCGGTGTCCCTGATAAATTAGTAACAGATCAAGGGAAAAATCTTGTATCTGAGTTATTTACACAAACCTGTAAACTGTTGGGAATTGAAAAATTATAGACAACATCCTGGCACCCGCAAAGTAACGGCAAAATTGAAAAAGTGCACAGAACTATTGGTAAAACACTCAGTTATTATGTAAATAAATCTCATTCCAATTGGGACTCGATTTTGGACTATATAGTTTCGAGTTATAATGCAAACATTCACTCCAGTACGGGGAAATCACCGTTTGAAGTTTTGTATGGTTCAGAAATGGTTTCACCCTTCCTTTCATTTAAAACAACCAAAGAAATTAACAATCCAGAAGTTAGAAGTCTTGCTTTCAAACTTAAAAGAATATGGGATCAAGTTAGGAAGAAAAATTTAGCTGCATACTTAAAACAGGAAAAAGAGTACAATAAAAAAGCTAAACCACAAGATATTCCAGTAGGAAGTTATGTTATGTTGTCTAAACCCAATCAAAAAAAAAGGTCTTTCCAAAAAATTTAGAGTAAATTTCACTGGTCCGTATCAGGTAACGCAATCTCTTGGTCCTGTTAATGTACGAATCAAACTTCCCAATCGAGAAATTGTTGTAAACAAGAATAGGTTACGACCATACTTTTGGGAACCTAAAGATACAGTTCATCCGGAAAAACCCAATACAAACACCACACCACAGCCATCATCTTCTAAATTCGTTGCTCCATCTGTTAAACCCAACACTTCACATTCACATAATCTACGAAGTAACCCTTCCTTTAAGCCGGATATTCCACTACAAAAAACTGCAAACTATAGCCTCAGGCCAAGAAAGTAAGCTCCTTCTATTTCATAATGTTGTTCAAAACTATTATTTTATGTCTATGTACTTGGTAACTCTCAAAATTAATTTTGTTTTGAAGTAGTGGAGGCTGGATATGAACTAAGAACCTTCAAGTTGCATATGTCTTTATGGATATCAATCTTTTTCATTTTTTACTGTGATTTTATATGTAATTGCAGACAGAGTTGATGATTTCAGGCTTACTAGAAACTCTGTCGGCAATCATTAGAATTATTTCCAGCGAGATACTGCTGTAGTTATATTGCTTACAGGCCACGGGCGAGCGCGCCGGGCCAGGCATCTCTTCCTACGCACGCAGCGTAATCAGAGACGCGCTGTCAGCGCTCTGCACCTGTGCACATAGACAGCGACCGTAAAATACCAGCCATCCAAGTAACACTCAATCAATGTGCTAGTGAAACGATTCTTTCTTTTTTCAGGGACAATATTATTATTTTTTGTAATATATTCAGGATTTTGTTATTGTTGTTGTTAATAACTACAGAGACTAGGGTCACTTAATCATTTGTTCTAGATATTAGATTCAAGGGACTTATTGTTTTTTTTTTTTTTTTGTATTCACACACTATTTTTTTTAATGCACACAATTCTATATATTTTTTTTAAGTTTTAGGTTGAATGTAGGGTTTATGAGAAACATTTTGTAGTGACACGGGATTGTTTTAAGTTTGAAGTCTACTGGTTGAGGGAATAATTTTCATTATTATCTTTACTTTTTCAATTTTTTTTTTTTGGAAGTTCAACATGTTTTTTATTAGAATTATTTTGTTACACACATTTTTGCTATTTTTGTTTCCTTATTACGTGCAACTATTGGAAGTTCAATATCTAAGAAATGGAGTAGTTTTTTCGAGAGAAGATGATATTTTAGCCATTACTAGAGTTCGGAGCAAGTATGAAGGCGGGTCACGGGCGGATGCGCAGTAGCCTGTGGAGCTGTACCACGTGACTCACAGCCAATCGCGTGTCAGTAGCTTTCCTGTGTTCGTTCTGTGCGCGTCGTGCAGTGTTCGTCAAGTTTACAGTTTATTTCACTTATAGTGTTCCGTGTTTAGTGATTATTTTGCCCTCATGGGGTTCATTATGAGTGATGGTAAAGAATCACGCCAAGTGTTGCACAAACAAGTGAGAGGAATAGTGTTCCGTGTGTATCAGTACTTGAAAAGGCAGTCTTCTTCTGAGTCCGCGCCACCATGTGGTGCGAGTCGCGCCGTTGCCAAGTGCCAGGAGCAGACGGCTGAAGCTTGTGGTGTTGGTTTGCGTGACAGAAGCAAATTGGCAGCGTCGCAACACATCTCCCTCTCTCTCTGCGCAGAACGCGAAGCCCACCCGCCTTGGTACGTGCTCCAAACTCTAATCATTGGTCAGTCGTTCTGGATTACGATCTACAAGCTTTGAGCATACAACTTAATAGTATTTTCAATGATTTAGATACAATTCTTAAGGCGAACAATTCTTACGACTTTCATTCTAGAGTCAATTTCTTCAAATCTCAAGGGTATTCATTTTTCCCTCCAAGAAGAATTCAGCAACATTTTAGAATTATTGCCACATAAACCAACTAGAACTAAGCGATCTTGGTTCGACCTTGGCGGTAAAAGTCTAAAAACTTTATTTGGAGTCCTCGATTCTGATGATTTATTACAAATTCAAGCTAGATTACAAACCTTAGAATCTAATGATCAGGATTTTCAACTTAGCATTGATTCTCAATTAATCCTCATCCAAAATTTGGAAAACGCGGTCTCAAATCATTCTGCAGCAATCAAATCCCTGGCTAATGCTTTCATTTCACAAACTGAGCAGATACAGGCAGTGCTAACACACAGTATCCATAATATTGAAAATATTTTGCAATATCAAGTATTCGGTATTCACACTTTACAAGAACTTATAGTTGGATTGACACATATGCGAATAGAATTAATTAAGCTAAGAATGGCCTTACTTCAAGGTTCACATGGTAAATTAAGTGACATTCTTTTAGGCCCTAAACTTTTTTTTTAAATATCTGCATTTAATTCAGAATCAATTAGATTCCAACTCATTCATGATTGTTCCTTGCACAGAACAGAACTTATATATTTATTACCAGCTATCAAAAGTCAACATAGTTTTAATGGAAGATAATTTAAGATTAATTGTTAACATTCCTTTAGGGACAATAGATTCAGTGCTAGAACATTATACTATTCACACATTTCCTGTTCTTTGGAATGAAACAGAAAAGCATGTAAGATGGGTTATGCAGGACACACTTTTACTCAGCAGAGATCATAAAATGTACAAAACCTTTAACCACAATGAGTTACATATTTGTGAATCAAATGTCCTTACAATTTGTCCAGTAATGTCATTGCATGATGTGCGAGTCCATACTTGTGAAATTGATATGTTTTTTTCAGGACAAAATTTTAAATCATGTCAGAGAGAAATTTTTACATTAACCAAACCATATTTCTCTAAGATGCATACCAATTGGATATTTTCATTACCATTTCCATATACTATTACAGCAACTTGTAAATCAGCAGACCGAACAAAACCAGATATTCATAAATTGTTGTTAGAAGGATCCGGTTTACTTGTAAATGCAACCAATTGTCAAATTTCAGGAACAGATTTTACAATGCCAGCAACTTACATCACTCAGATTCATTCTTCATTATCTTATCCAAACTATTTTTTACCTACTTTTACTCATGAAATTTATCATGATACCGAATTAGTTAATTTAAATGTAACCCATCACTTACCTCTCAAAGATGAGGTGCATAAATATTTGCAAAACGCTCAAGATTCTGTAAAACTTAATCACATTGTCACTCACCTAAGATCTCAAATTCACTCCAAAGCACACCAAACAATTCTCATTAGTTCCATAAGTGTCTCCACAATCATTGGTATTCTAGTCATTTTTACTATTATGTTTTTTATATGCAGACGCCAGCTTAACAAGATGTTTCACAAACGTTCCATTATGGGCAATACAATTCCAACAGGCAGTCAGATTATTGTACGTGTTCCAGACTCGCCAAATACTAATTCTAATGGGGAAACACCCAGCACACATAATTAATATATTTTCAACTGTTCATTATTATTTCTTTTGCATATTTTATGATTATTTTTATTTGGTTTTATGGGTATTCATATCTTTGACATTTCATGTTTTGTTTTGCTTTACTAAGATTCTATTTGTGTTTATGAATGCATATTTAAGGCAAGAGGTATTTCGTAACACGTTAGCATGCATATATTGATCCTTACTTATCACCAGTACCATTTATACAATTTTTCAAAAAAAAATTTTACTATACACTGTGGTGCCAAATTTTGATTGCTAGTGTTTGATGTTATTCCCGCGCTACGGGAGTAGCGCGTTTTTTCAACACCGGGGGATATGTGACGGGACGTCATTTATTATAATATTTAAATACAGAAATCATGTAAGTTTTCGAAGTTTCAATGCAGCCAGACGTCGAGTAAGCACGTCCTGTTGTTCGACTTTCTGCCGATCGACAGTTCGGATTACAAGCTACACGTGCAGTGCTGAGCATGCAAGCCAATACTTTTCCAGCAAGCTAGAATACATTGATCACACTCACTTCTTGACTGACGATCTACAAGATAACACCTAGGCCTCGGAGATAGATATTCGCTTCACCAACCTCATCATTCTCTGTTAGTTGTGACCTGTAGGGCTGAGTTTCATCCCTAGGGTCAGTATTGCGGGTTACGGGATACCTCTTAATATGTACATCGACTGTAGTTGATTTATGGTCCAGTGCAATTAAATGGGGTTTCCAGGGACATTGTTTTATTTCAAGTAGCTCGTAGCTGCCCGCTCCCTCTCCTATTTACAAGTTATCCTCGATGCTCATGTTTATTTGCTAGCGCAAGAGAAGAAGAGGATAGGCTCAAGAGAGAAGAAGTCAAGAGCAGAAGATACGAAGAAAGTCGGCGCAAGTCATAGGGCATCGTAGGTTAACCATTTAGAACCCACGTGTCAGTCATCCTGGCACACCCTTTCAATAGGCATAGCACGATCCTATATAAATACATATAGGGTCAGCCACATAATTATCAAATTACTGTTGCTTTTCATTTACAAGGCATTAAGAGATCTTCAGGTATACAAAAACTTAAAAAAAACTCAAGATAGAAACCGAGGTTCATAAGAATATAAAATTATCTCAATACTAAGACAGTACACTGAGGAGCAACACAATAAATCGGAGAGGTACTTCCGTGCCGGCCACTAGCCAAGGTCCCACACTACCAGCCATCTGACTTCAGTTTTCTGCAGCCATCAAAACAAATCCTGGAACCGTCCCTAATCTCCAACATAAACTAAACATTTCACAAATAATAAGTACCAACAATTATCACCCATAGAACATTGTTACACATTTCACAGACAGGTGGCAACACTTCACTGCTAACACTAGCACATAGTACAACCTGGCAGGAGGTATAAAATACTTGGTGGCGGCAAAGGCATGTTGCCGTAAAACCAAAAGCTCCAAATTTGACCATGCCAACAATTAACGAAACAGTTGTACTCTTCATATTTTCATTCAGTGATGTCATACGGCATAATTTTTTGGGGAAACTCTTCACAAAGTAATAAAGTTTTCTTAGCCCCAGAAAAGAGCTATTAGGATGTTGTGTAGGGTAAAACCAAGAACTTCTTGCAGACAACTTTTTAAAAAACTCAATATTCTTACAATGATTTCTCAGGATATATATTCTCTCATGTGCTTTGTTATAGATCATTTTAACCTTTTTACTTCTAATTCACAGGTACACAATTTCAATACAAGAAACAGAAATAACTTGCTCAAAACACAAACATTTCTGTCATTAGTACAAAGAGGGGTTAATTATTCTGATATACATCTATTTAATAAACTTCCCAAGAGTATAAAACAGTTTGCACATATTTAAAGAAAAACTGAAAGATTATGTTATTAGCAACTACTCCTGCTCCATTCAAGAATTCGAACAAAATAATTAATGGTATTCAATATGACTTTTGCAAAATTCAGTTGTAAAAATTAATGTTTATTTTTATTCTCTTTATTTGTCTTTGTAACAAATAATTGTTTTTACTATGATTATGGCTCATATTGTATGTATGTGTATTGACCATGACATGTTTCAGAGAGGTCCTTCCTCAGCTGGGATCCATGAAACAAGATTGATAAATAAAAGAGTAAAACTAATCGCAGGCAGCTGCCAACCCAAAATGAGGGAGATGGGGAAGAAGAAGATTAAGACTTTAGTGAAAACTAACGCAAGGACAATGACTTGTTATGTGTAGAGAAATTTTAACTAGAACAGCTAACAAGATGGAGTTCTGAAAAGCATTTCTCCAAATTAGATTGAATGTTGCATTCTTCAGTACCAAGAAATGGTTTATGAAAATAATTTTTTAGGTAATGAGTTAAGAGATATTTCATTTTAAATGAGAAGACGAGCCAGGATCAAACCCATTTATTATTTTTGAGTGTGTTACTCTTTACATGCTTCCCAATTGTGTTAGAAGTTCTCCATTAAATAAATTTAGAACTTTGTTATTGGTCATTTTAATTGTTTTCTTGGCCTCCTTTCAATTTTTTTCTATTATTATGGGCAATTTTCAATTTCCCACTTCCTCTGTCTAAACTAAAAAATGATGACAAAAAAAAATGAAGGAAGAAACTGCACGAAATCTAGAAAACATGCCAAAATAAAATTATGAATAAAGGATATGGCAGAAATCGTAGAGAAGACATACATATGAAGTCCGTGGTAAATTATGTGAGCACTATTTTATTTGGGGGGGGGGGGGGACATTTAGTTTTATCATGCATAACTCTTTCGCTGTTTGGTTTGAATTAATGTCAGTAGAACTACTGTGACAAATGTTATGTCACAATTCAAAATACACACCTTCCTAGTTCTTTAATACAATCCCTTTTCCAGTATACATGTAACACTGAAGAAAACCATCTCACATAAATTAGAGTTGGTAATTTTTAAGATATATTACTACAATGAACAGCAAAAGTAAAGCTTTCAAAGAAAACTTAAAATATGTGGCTTTGTGAAGAGTGTGGAAGAATTGATGTGTAAACTATAAACAAAATAAAGGAAATCCTATACAATATATTAAAGGAATATATTTTCCACAGAAAAGGAATATACTTTTCAATGTTGCACAGAAAAAGTGTCATCATCAGCAACAGAACTGCAAAATAATTTGTTGAGCCCAAGCAGGAATATAATTAAATTAATGACGTACAAATAGTGAAATCAATCATATACTACATTTAAGAAACACATTACAGAAATATTGTCACAAAAGAGGGAGAGAGAACTGGTTCACAGAAAAATGTGAATATACAAATATGATTTAAATAACAGTTTTTTCCTCCCATTCTCGGGCTCTTTCAAATCACTCTTATTATACTTTGTACAAAAATAAATTTGTAAGGCTCAAGCCTAAAGAAAATTATTTACAAAATTTACATTTTCCAACAGGCACAAAAGACTGTAGATACATTCAGTACTGTATGAAAGCTACAGTGGCCAAAATTCTAAAACCCTAACCTAAAAAGTTATCTCGAACAAACGAAATTCATTACACACTGAAATATTCTAATTTTAATAACAACAATCATAATTGGTTTCATCAGGGGTATCAAACAAAAAAAGCCTCTCCATACCATAATTTACAGATCCCTAACTTTTTACAAAATGCTTACAAATTCTACTCCACAGTATACAAACACGCCACAGTGCAGCAGTACTCTAATTTTGAAATGAACTTTCATCAACCCCAGATAGCATTACAGGAATGTAACACATGTGACCCTCCTGACAAACCAAATTGGATGTTTAGTCTTTGAGTAGGTCATCAATGTCATTGAGAACATCCTCTGCTACCCCTGTATCATCTTCCACACCCTCACATAGCAGTTCATCCTCCGAATGCTCACCCATTTCAATCAGATCCCCATCTGCTGCTTTTTCCCCATTAGCAACTCCCAAACATTCTGCAGACACACCCACCCCATTTGTCGTCACCGGATGTCTGTCCCGCTTGAGCCTGATTACACCTGCACGCACAACAGGTTCTGCTTGTTTCCTTCTCAGCTTTGTTGGTGGTAATGAAACATCTTTCTCATTTGTGTCCTCTGCACTTTCTGTAGGCCTCTTCTGCCCGACTACAACATCACTTTTGTCTCCTCCACTCTCCATGCGGCGATTTCGCCGTATCTCTTCAAGAGTAAGCACACGGAATGTGCCAGGATCTTGCTCTGCACCCACAACTGCCCTTCGTGAAGACAGCCGGTTACGCAGATCCATTCCTCCACCCCCGTCGTCGCTGTAACCGTAGAAGGCTGCAGACTCGGCCTGGACACGTTCTAGCCTGATCTCCTCCAGTGTCTTAACGTGCACCTTCCTCTGAGGCTTCTTAGTAGGGGTCGTGGTGGGAACACTTTCATTGTCTGACTCTGCAAGAACACAGCGCAAAACCGACAAAGTATTAGCCAAAATCTCAAATTTTGTAGGCAAATGATGAAAAGATTAAATATTCTTTTTATTTTAAAAAATTAAGACAGACTCTATAGCGGAACGGCCAACCTCACCAATGAAGGCAAGATGACACTTTTTTAGGCATTCTTGCAGATCAGCAATTTAAGCATAGGTAGAGCTAGTTCTTTTGTTGAGATAAATATGTTTATTTCTCACTCATAATAAACAGGTCCTGTAATGACAGGAGTAGTACAGAATATCTGATTGAAAAATAAAAATTATAATTTGAATTATGGAAAATGGGGGAAGAAAGAAACATTAACTGTACTCCTTGAACTAATATTGAACTGTATAACAAAATTTTGTTAATAATTTATGCTATCATAACATTAACAAAATGAACCAAGCTGCAATCTTAACAAAATGCATTTGAAAAACAAAATCTTCAATAAATATTATGACTAATGAAAACAATATCAGTGCACACTAACATACAGCTTTCCAGTGCAACAAAAATAATTCTGGATTCTGTGCACTAGTTTTGTGAGAAATTAATAATTTGTTAAAAAAGAAACAAATTGACATACAGAAATCTCAAGAAAATCAAATAAACTCTGATGGTTTCTGTGACAAATTTTCATCACAGAATAACAAAATTGAGCGTGTGAAAAATATCACATCACCATGCACTCTGTGCACAGCAGAAAGTTATACAAGCAGAGTAAATTTTTTACAAATTGCCTATAAAACTGTGGGTGTATCTATGTTATTGATAGTATAAACAGGAACAATTCCTTGAAACAAATACTGCCAGGACAGCATTTAGGCTGTGTAGTTAATTATCAGCAATATAGCACATCATGATATATCTGCAAGTTGCCTGACAGAAACTATCATAGTTTTATAATTATTATTGTTTATTTTCTTTGAAGGGGCTTGCTCACCAAAGAGATAATGCACCTTCAAGTAGAGGCACAAATCAATTACACATGAAAAATAAAAAATAAACTGATATAATATTAGTAATATCAAATAAATATTAACAATATCATGGAAACTTTGGTTATTGACATAGTTTATTCACCACCAGAAATAAATGTGATAAAATGTTCCTCTAGTTATAACTAGTTACAACACACAGTGCCAGCAGTGTAGCAACACTGTACACCTCCACACTACTGTAAATGTATCTTCAGAATGCTAATCAAAACTGAAACAAATATGAATGACAACACCCAAAATTGTAACAATGTTTCTCTATTAAATCTGATAGTAAATTGCTAAGAAACTGCTTCACATCTTATTAGATCCCAGAGAGCTTCAGAAATTCCTAGTATTGCAGCTCAGGAGGGGGGAAAAAAAAAATCCTGCTTTGTAAAGCACACTTACAATGTAATGGTGCACTCATTATGTTGTTGTAACTACAGATGGTGAGAACATTTTTCAAAATTAAGCCAACAAAACTAAGGTCGCATTTTCAACACTAGAATACATACAGTTTCAGAAAACAATGAAAATCAAATTTTGTTTTTGTCAACAAATGTAAATTACAAATAAAAATAACATTAATGCTATACCTATCTTCAAGCCATTTTAAGACACTTATTTGCACCATGTGTGTATGCACACAAGTCAAATGATAACTGTTCAGTTATGCACTTCAGCCTAGTATTGCTAAATTTAATCACATATTACTGCAATACTTTATAATTTTAAAGAATTCCTCAAGAGTTCACAGTCACAAAAGTGTTCTCTCATATCAATGTTACAGTACACAGATATAAATAATAAAATATAAAGGAAAAGGCCAGACAACATTAATATATTTCCTGTTACAAGTAATGACTTCAGTATATTTCATAACTTTCATACAATTTTGTAACCGAGATTCTCAAATAAACTTCACACACTAATACTAGTAGTATCTTCAATTTAAAATAATAGTTGCCACACCAGGAAGAAGGATATGGCACTCATTGTCCCATGCACAATAGAACATCATAGGACATTGTTTGGAAGTACCAGAAATGATGCACAGTTGAAATCTCAAATGATGGTAGATGCAGAACTATCTGATACCCTAAAGAACGTAAAAATGAAACTATCAAGAAAAAAAATGAGAGAAATATGGGATGCAAGCATACAATCATACACAGCTAAGAAATGTGGGAACATGATACAACACTGCCACACTCAAACTCACCCAGCAGGAAGTGTAAGTTTGATAGTGGCAAACTGTCAATTTTTTCTGTCATTTATTGAAACGAAATCAACAAATTTATCTGTAACATGCTCCACATGTTATAGAAATGCCATGACAAAAAGTGTGCGACAGATGTCAAGTGCACCTTCTGCCAGAGGGAGGTGTGGCACCCGTCGATTATGCTGCCGGTGAGGGATACCAGGGAAGAAGCAGTCCGGTGTAAAGAGGCTGCAGGGCCTCACTAGTACAGCCGCATACCTTCCTCGAAGTTGACCACGAGAGGATCTACAGGTGGACTGCCATAACCAGAGACAGCTTCACTACCCGGCTGCTGTTGTGGGGATTGGTGAGACGGTAACTGCTGCCTTCGTCCGCGACCTGCGCCTTGTCCACCAGCCGCAGGGATGTCATTATCATTGGTGCCACCTAGCCTATCACCATCATTTGACACTGCAAATAAAGTGGTAAAATTTTAGTTGCCTGTGACTAAATTTATTATTACTTTTACACAACCATGTAATTGTACTTTTCAAAGATGAAGTAAACCCATCATTTAATAAAGCTGAAAATACAGTGCCATGACTGCAAAAAGAAGAAAACGAATGCACAATATTATGTGAAATATTTATGAGAGGGAGTGACACATAAGAAAGCCTGCAAAAAGATTAATAAGAGGTCGCCAAAAATATTTTGTATTATATTTATCTTGTTGTTTTGCTGTATCCACACCCTATCGTCATCACTCCTCATAAATAAAATATTTCATTTCTCTATCCTCATACCTCGAAGGACTGTTCCCTTTTCAACTAGGTAATCAAACTTTATCTCAAAAAACAAAGCACATTCAGTTCACAAATGAGATGATCTGGTCTCTCACATCATGTTGAATATGTTGAACAGCCTTATGGAATGTCATGCAACATCTTTTGAAAGTTGTATTTGTCAACAATAAAATTGCCAACTTTACCCTTTGAAGTACAATCTGGTTATCTTGCTATCTAGAGTAGTTGTGGAAAAACTCACAGAGTTTGTTGTATTGCACTAGAAGCACATGCACAGCAATAGTGGAATCAAAATCTCAGTCACAGGAATCAATACCTGCATTGCACTTACTAGGCACATAATATGATGTGATATTCTACTATGGTCACTCATGTCTAGTGAGCTTTCTAAACAATACATATTCTGGAGAAATAATGCTTATCCAATACAGATGAATGATTACATGAAAATTTCAATCTTGTATGTTTTTTTCTTCTTTTTTGCTTCAGGATTTTTTTTTTTTTTTTTTGTAACTGCTTTACGTCTCTTTTTAACATCGAGGTTTTTAGAGACGGGAAAGGATGGGGGGCAAGGATGGGGGCAAGGAATGGGAAGGAATTCGGCAATGGCCTTTTGAAGGAAGCATCCCGGCATTTGCCTGGAGTGATTTGGGGAAACCATGGAAAACCCAAATCTGGATGCCCGGACGGGGATTCGAACCGCCGTCCTCCCGAATGCGAGGCGAGAACACTAACCGTTACACCACCCCGCTCGGTTCCAGGATTAATGCCTTGCTGACAACGAGGTCA
The DNA here is from genome assembly GCA_031002005.1 of Vandiemenella viatica. Lineage (NCBI taxonomy): Eukaryota > Metazoa > Arthropoda > Insecta > Orthoptera > Morabidae > Vandiemenella > Vandiemenella viatica. The sequence goes on along the minus strand of JARYHS010012519.1, from coordinate 177,871,566 downwards.
CTAGAGGCAGGAAAGAATGGGAGATAAGGAACAGGAAGGAATTCAGCTATGGCATTTAGAAGGAACTATCACAGCATTTGCATGGAATGATTTTGGGAAACCATGTATAACTGAAATCTGCATGACCAGACAGAGATTTGAAACCATGTCCTCCTACATGCGAGGCCAGAGTGTTACCTTTTATCCTCTGGGTACAGTACAATAATCGGGAATTTGTTTGAAATTGTTTATTAACACACTTTCTTCATCCAATATTTTAAGTAAAATTAAATGTCGAAATTTAAAATAGTATAAAAGACTTCGATAGCGTGACTTTATGCCATGATGAATGTTAATCAACGTTTATGTCATCACATGCCAGTAACCAAACACAGTAAGAAACATTTTGTTTCTTTCTCAGATTTTGTGCATGAATTGATGAAAACGCAGTTATAAATGATGTGTAGTGCCAAAAAGTACATATTCAAAATAAAACCTACCAAAGAATTAAATGTACCAATCACTGCTGTAATACAAAACAGTGCTACAGCTCACTTACAGAAAGCCAGACAAAGTGTGCAACCATTTCAGCTTATAAAAAATCAGTTTCCAAGTCTGTATACTGACATGGCAGTACGGCCAATTCTTCGGGAATATGGTGCACCCATTTCAAACACGCCATTTCTCCAACATCTCTCGCAGACATTTGGATGTAAGGGATCGCCACTCTTCGGCTTGACATACATGGTCAACAAGCATTTGTTGTCAAAACTATGTCATTTTATTCAACACTTATATGCTAAAAAACATAGTAATTTTGTATAACAAATAACCCTATAATTATCATACTAGTAGATGTAAAACTGTCAATTTTTAATCATTTAATACTCTTCACATGGGGGAATATTTCATTCATCACAACTCCGTCTGCGTATTTGTAGTTCTGATTTCAGCCAGTGTGTGTGGTTTTTTTAAAATTATTATTCAAACAGTTAAGACACCTGTTTGCATATCAGTCAACCACTCAAATGAAATCTCAAGAAAAATCTAGTAGCAAACAAGAATAAATGAAAACTTGAAGATCACTAATCAAGGCTGCCTGGAACACTGTAGCAAGAAATAAAAATGGTGGGAAATTTTGGTCTTGAAAAGAAACATTTAAAGTGAACTGTTAAAATTCTAGGGAAGAAAAAAGGAACATTTGCAGTAGTTAAACTTTTTACAAGTTGCAAAAAATAATGAAGAAGACTAAAGAAGTCCACTGGATAAGGCATGATGTCAACAAGATTATATTTTATTTAGATTTTGAAACTTAATTTTACACTGAAAAACTAGCTTGTGGAAGTATTGTCTCTTGCCACAACTTTAACGTTATGTAGTGGTGGAATATGACTGTTAAAAGCATACGTTTACAGTACTGAGCACACACATTAAAAAACTACACAGTAGAGCGTTGATAATCCGAACTAATTAGGACCAAGGGTGGTTCGGATTATCGATTTGTAGAGTCTTTATCTTGCCTATATAATTGGACTAAGCACTTTACAATTTTACATATACCTAGCAAAAGAAGTCTTTTATTTCCTTCTGCTTCATTTTGTAGAAACTTACGCTTCATTTTAGAAGATGAACAGGATGCGATAATAGTTGTATAATGTTGGCACATGGTACTTAAGTCAGCAGAACTCAACAACACAGCAAATCAGTGTCCAGAACGTTTCATGCTGGGTATTTAAAGTTACAATAATCACAGCTAAGCTATACTGCTTGAAATAATACAAACTAGAGTTTACGTCAGTTCTGTATGTGAATAATATTTGGAAAGAAACCTCGCTGTATATGTATGAATGTGTTTTCCTGCTTCGGTGAATTTAAAGCGCGAATAATGGATACATTATTTTAAGATAACTGTAATTGAGAAAGTTACTAAGTAAAACTCCAGTGAGGATTTGAAACTCACTAGGCAACCAGACTAACTTGCAATCCTTCAAAGACTATCTAGTCTAAAACATATTTATTCCAAGTAAAATCACAATAAAATGGCTTATTTCATCCTCATTAATGTTATTACATTACTAATTATAATTTCTGTCACATGTAACCAATTACATTATGCAAGAAATCTCACCTTCCTTATTTGTCTTGTCAACAACAGTTCCCACAGTATCTCGAGGTTTTTCATGCATAAATGGACAGTGTGGCTTCCGACAACCCCCAGGCTGATTCTCCCAGTAACATGGAATCAGTTTACGATTTTTCTGTAACAACGAATCAACCTTGAATGGAAACTGAAAGCCACACCAAATTCACATACACAATGTAAAATAATGCAAGCTAGGTTTGAAAAATATTTACTCATTTAGTAAATAGGAATCATAATTCAGTACTGCAGTTTTTTGTACCAATAAGTGTTTATTAGACAGCTTACAAAAGAATAAATTGTCCATATTGAAACACAATATTTTATGTCCAAGTTTTTCGCTCAGATTTCACAAAATTCTATGATAAACTATTACCTCATAATTTCCAAATAAGCTAAAACAGGATACATGATGATTATAAATAGTGATTAACTCTTTTGCTGCAGCAACACTAACAAAGTTTGTTTGTGAGAACGAAGGCTTTCACGGCGTATCGATGAAATATATAGTCTTCGCAGGTTTTCCGCCGTATGGTGTTGAAGAGAGACAACAACAAGCTTTCAGTGGCTGGCTCTGCCGCCATCTTCAGGTTAGATGTGTGCTGCAGGGAGTACCAGCGCTGCACTGACAGTGTCTGGCCTCTGCGCGCCCTAATAAGGCCTGGCCTCTCCCCTCCCCTCGCTCTGTCCCGCGGCTGCCGTCTTGCGCTCGTCGCTGATTGGCTGGTGGGGCGTCAGTCCCAGCCAACCCTGGCGGGCCGTAAACACTTCCCGTCGGCGCCCGCCTACCTCTCTGTTTGCAGGGTGAATGTTTCAGAAGGGACAGAGCCGGCTTCCACGCATCACTGAGCCATAAGTTGTATTTGTTGTTGTTGTTGTTGTTGTTTTAGGGCGCGTCGACAGCGGGGTCATTAGCGCCCTAACAATTACCAGCAAAAACTGTGGCTTAAGAAAGTTCTAAAATACTGTCTGCATGGTCGACTGTAAAGGGGTCGGCCATACAGACAGCAAATAAAATAGATTATAAAATCAGGCGTGGCTTTAAAGGAGCCACTGGCACTCTAAACCCGACAAAAACTGGATGGCTGTAAAGGGGCCAAGAAGTTTTAAAGGAGAATTAAAAACATTACAAGTCTCGCTAGCTGTATAGTGGCCAGCGAGAAATGAATCATAACAATATAAAAAATAATAACAATGCTCATGAAAGGGTGGCTGTAAAAAGGCCACCCATCCAGTTTATAACTAGGCCGATCTGCCTAAAATTTTAGGCGCTAGACCGGCCAACACACAAAATTTTAAAACATTCGCCACATTGCTGGTCTCATTGTTTAAGATGAGGGACAGATCGTTGGCCAATCCAACGTCTGCCCTCAAGTCTAAAAGTAATACACAGTCAATTAAAATGTGGCGCACCGTCAAAGGTACGCCACAAGCATCGCATTCCGGAGGGTCCTCTCGGCGCAGAAGAAAGCTATGAGTCAGAGGACAGTGCCCAATACGGAGGCGAGTTAGGAGGACCTCATCCCTCCTCGCCCGCTGGAAGGAGCTGCTCCACGGCTGAACGGTGGGTTTGATCAGCCGGAGCTTATTATGCTCTACTTCCAGCCACTGCCTCTGCCATGCTTCAAAAACAATTCTCTTCGCTACCGAGGCAAGGTCAGACTTTGGGACCGGATCAAAGTTGGTTTCGACCTTGTTGCAGGCTAACTTGGCAGCTACATCGGCTGCCTCGTTCCCCCTGATTCCCACATGGCCGGGTACCCAGCAGAATAAAACCTCATTTCCACGTGATTGTAGGGAAAGGAGGGCGTCCTGGATGTCCTGGACTCGACGGTCTGCTGGGTACATGGTTGTTAACGCCTGAATACAGCTGAGGGAATCACAGCATATGATATACTTCATGTCGCGGCATACCTTCATATGCTGGAGTGACTTTAGCAGGGCGTAGCACTCCGCAGTGTAAACGCTGCACCTGCTATCCAGCTTGTATGTATGAGTCGCTCGAGGGAACACAACGGAGCAACCCACTCCGTTAGCCTGCTTAGACCCATCCGTATACACCGGGGTAAAATCGCGATGGTGATTCAAAACATCATTAAAAACACTTACAAATACCCTGTCAGCGGTAAACAGTTTGTTGTACCGCGACCTGAGCCATAAACCCGTGTCCCTGTTGACTGTGTTGTTGTTCAGCCGTATTTCTATCGCTTCCTTGATGACTGACTCCCAGTATAAGGAACACTTGGCCAGCACCTTTACGTTGCCGAAGTCCATCTTGTGACCGTTTTCAATAACATGCTGGGCGACTGCTGATTGTTGTCTCTCTTCAACACCATACGGCGGAAAACCCGCGAAGACTATATTTCAAAGTTTGTTTGGTTTCTAGCTGTGACAAAGTATCGCTGACTGGTGACGTTTCGAGAAATTCCATTGTCATTTCTGCACATAAGTAGAAATCTGAGAAGCTTTTCTTTACAATGATTCTACGATTTTATAAGAAAAGGCCTTACATAGAAATGTTTGGATTAGGATCATGTGTCTCTTAGATAAATTCTCTTGACAAGTTTCTTGAATTACATTGTAAGAAACAACATGCAATATATATATCTATAACTGAAAATAAATATAAAACAAAAATTTAGCAAATATTTAACCAAAATGATGAAACTTCTGAAAAGGTAATTTGTTTCAACAGATGGAAAGAACAGAAGTGAGGAAAGACATTTTTTTTCCAGCTGTCTGTGCCATGCTGACGTACTTACAGAAGACAGCAAATGTAGGCATCTGTCTGAATCACATAAGCTTTGATCTAGACGTTGTTAATATGACTGTACCAAATGCTTAAATCACATTTGTTTTTCATCTCATCTCTTAACCCCCTTTTGCTTTATGTTCAATCATTTTTCTCTGATTTGCTACGAGGCATTTAACCACTACCCATGTCTGTTAATGTCACTACATTTTTTGTTTACTTCCCAATCTAATTTACTATTCTGCTGCAGAAATGATTTATTGTAATTGCTATTTTTCCTAATAACCGACTTATCCTTCATTTAACACCATTAATATTTGTCACTAATACCTCCTTGTTTATTATAAAATTGTACCATGTGTATGTAAAGACAGAATAAAATATTTATTTACATTTCTGAACAGCTTACTGGTGGTGTACATAAACACAGGTTAGAGAGAAAAAAAAAATCAAATAAAGACAAACACAACAGCAGTCTGAAAATTAAAGAAAAAAGAAACTTTTTTGATTATTTACTTGATTACTTCCCCCTCCCCAAATACTCCATTACAATTTATACACATTGTATGGCATACAAATGAATGATGATGAAATATTGTATCTTGGATAAAAATGTAAAGGGAATCTGTTTTAAATAATAGTTCCAGCAGATTATATATCAGCTGCTCACTACCATTCTAAAGCAATCTAATCACTATCACATAGTAAAATGAAAGTAAAGTTTAATGACATTTATTTCGAAAAGAGAAAGTGTTTGATCATGCAAAACTATTAAATAGATTTTAAAGAAATTGCACAGTGATAACATAACTGGTTAACACTTAGGATACTGTATACTCTGGTTAGTAACAAGAGTTCTCAAAGAAATGAGGAAAAACTGTAATTTTGACCCCAATTAATACCATACTTCCTGAGGGTACAGAGATCCAGACGGTAAATTTGAAAAAAAATTTATGTCTGTCAAGTAAAAACCAATTAATGCTTTTCAATAAAACTGCACAACCTCACATTATATTAGTGGCAACTTTTGTTAAGTTTTAATGTGATATCAGCAAACAGAGTTGAAAAAAATGGTCTACAAATTTGTTTCACAGATTTCTCAAAGTCAAAATGTTTACCATGACTAGACAAATGGCAGACCAATCCGTCATACGCACAGTAGTGTCTTAGATCTAATTAATTTCCATATGAAATTTATGATGTATGGAGATTATTTATATTCTTATTGATTTTATGCCCAATATTGATTCATCACACTATTTGTACCAAATCTTAATAAATTAATGATGATAATATATTACAAATTGAAAGAAAGAAGGGCAAGAGATTCTCTGGTTCAAGCAGACAAAGTTATAAGCAAAAGCTAGTCTGCATAAAAAGAAGCTGTCTGGAGAATTATTTTCAAGTATACGGTGTAATGTAACTAACAAATGAAAAGAAAAAAAAAGGTATTACAAACCTGAAACAAAATCCTTACCCTCAGTTCCATGTGCCTGAAATTACAGTGCTGGTTTAGACACTTGCCCTGTTGCCAGAATGTGCACACTGTCTCACAACCCAGGGCAGAGGGCTCATGGCGGAAGAGGCAACCATCTCCCTAGGAATATGAAAAATTTATTACCAAATATTTAAAAATTCCTATCAAGATGCAAACACTTAAAAATAAATAAGTACACATAGTCCAACAGCAACCATTCAATTACATTCTAAATGGATTTTCAGACTCCTTATTTCAATCCAAGTGTTCTCAACCCCTTTCCTTCTAACAACTCATAACTAGCTCACCTCCCATACTGTACAATCCAATATCCCTCCCTGGTTTTGTCTTCATTTGTCCCTAAAAGTACCATAATCTAACATAATTTATGTCAGTATATTTGTTGTTAGACAAACATTTAAATAGTAGAATCTTTTCTATTTTTATATACATTATCTTCTCATTTTCCACCACAGTGCAGTTTTAGTTACTCCCAGACTTATATCTAATGCATATCCTCATTTCCTGCTGTGGTATTAGACCTCCAACACACAGCAATCAGTAGAGAACAGTTCTGGTCCACGAGCTGGTAGTCCCGAAGATCAGCTAATAATGGACACCAATTGCCGGTTCCTGCTACCTGTTATTGGGAGGGCTGGATGGTTGTAGGGCGAGACTAATTAGATGCCAAACTAAGAATACGATTTTGTTGCTTCACACGTGGTGTGGAGGCAAGAGTGTTGTGGAGGGATATTCTGTTCCCGGCAGTAGAACTTTAAGGTATTTGTGAACCTCCACGGGCTTGCTAGACTGAGGTTTATCAGTTACCATGAGCCGGCATCCTGAGCCTCGGGTTACTACACGCCAACGCCTGCCTGGAGGTTTTCTGACATCATCTTGACACCAAAGTTGACAACATGATACTCTCAGCAGATGGGTACTGTGATCCACAAATAAGACCTCGGCGCGGCAACTAATTCTTCGGCATCCTGTAAAGCGGTCCGCTGCTGACCTTGTCCCAGTATTCTAAGCATTCGACAAGCCCAGGATTTTGAGGTAGTCTCTTGCTCTATCTCCTTCACAGTTTGCAGGCCCCAATTATCGATAGTTACGACTTGTCAAGCCAGTCTCACGAACCTTGTCAAAGTAAAGACATTAAGCATGAAGAATCAGTGTAATTCATCTTGTGTTAAGGCGTGCACGAACCAATGACTCGCATTGATTTATGTAAATGTGCTTGTGAAATAAATTCAATACGAGTTATATTTTTATGGAATTTCATCACCCTATCAATTCCCAATGTGTATCAATTTTCAATGAGGAACTTGACTTTGATCCCAAATCACCATTCAGTGCTCCCTAACAATAATGATCATTTCATAGCTGATAAATTATTCTATGAAAAACTTTCAACATTTTAAAATTCTTCATGTTTTATGTGTCTGGTTCCTATTTTATAAACACACATTTTTAAAAGTTGTTAAAGAAATAAAATGCCAAGTTTATGTTTTCAAAAACCCTCTTTTCGTTCATTCTTACCACTGATCAGAAACAAAAAAATCAGTGAGGAACATCTTTTCATGAAGCTGTAAAGAATTATAAAGAACGGTGGAACAAATTAACTGAAAAGCAATGGGCTTAAATAATACTCTTGTACAATCTCTATTGGTTCCAGAAAATTTGTAATTACACTAGCTGGTGCCCACAACTTCGTTCGTGTTTGTAAAGAATTTGGATTGACAGCAACCGACATCTAACCACCATAGTGTACGACGGCAGACTTGATGCCATTACCATACACAAACGCCAGTCATCAGCACTATGTAGTTCAGGCAGCAAAGTAAAATATACGGACATACGTCTTTGGTCGAAATACAAAAATATCCTTGATCGACCACTTTCAAACACCATATCTCCCACAATTACCAAAATTTGGCCAATGTTGTGGTCAATGGGTGACACTGTGCTACTACCACCCACAAACACCAGTGATCTGCACTAGATAGTTTTGGCTGAAAAGTAATACACCACGACACATACGTCTTTGGTAGAAATATGAAAGTGGCGCAGGTCAACCAATTTCAACCACCGTATCTCCCACACCCCCATAGCTACTGACATCTAACTAGCATAGTGCACAAAAGGAGACATGGTACTATTATCACACACAAACACCAATGGTCTATCCTATGTAGTTTTGGCAGCAAAGTGACATAAACAGAGACACATGTCTTTGGTTGAAATACGAAAATTTCTTGATCGGCCATATTCAACCACCATATCTCCCACAGTTACCGAAATTCGGCAAACGTTGTGACTGACGATGACTCTGTGCTACTACCACACACAAACACCAGTGATTTGCGTTAGATAGCTTTGGCTGAAAAGTGATACACCATGACACATATGTCTTTGGTAGAAATATGAGAGCCACAGGTTGACCACTTTCAACCACCTTATCTCCCACACCTCCATAGCTACCGACATCTAACCACCATAGCACACGATAGGAGACACGATACCACTACTACACACAAACATCAATGATCTACGCTATGTAGATCAGGTAGCAAAGTAAAATATATGGAGACACAGGTCTTTGGTCAAAATACGAAAATATCCTTGATAAGCCACTTTCAATCACCACATCTCCCACAACCCCACAGTTACCGAAATTCGGCCAACGTTGTGATCAACGGGTTCCTCTGTGCTACTACCACACACAAACACCAGTGATCTGTGCTAGATAGTTTTGGCAGCAAAGTGACATAAACAGAGACATATGTCTTTGGTCGAAATACGAAAATTACTTGATTGGCCACTTTCAACCACCATATCTCCCACACTAGCACAGTTACCAAAATTTGGCCAACGTTGTGATCGATGGGTGACTGCTACTACCACACACAAACACCAGTGATTTGCGTTAGATAGTTTTGGCTGAAAAGTTGTACACCATGACACATACGTCTTTGGTAGAAATATGAAAGTGACGCAAGTTGACCACTTTCAACCACCATATCTCCTACACCTACATAGCTACTGACATCTAACCACTATAGTGCACAATGGGAGATTAGATGCTATTACCAAACACAAACATCAATGGTCTATCCTATGTAGTTGCGGCAGGAAAGAGAAGTATAAGCATACACAATTCTTTGGTCGAAATATGAAAATGCCTTGCATCAATCAATTTTAATCATCATATTTCCCACATCCCTATAGCTATCGGCATTTAGCCAACGTTGTGCGCGACAAGAAACTCCATGCTACTTCCACACACAAACACCAGTGATCTGTGCTAGATAGTGGCGGCTGAAAAGTGAAATATAGGGAAACACACGTCTATTTTTATATACATATAAGATGTCATATTTATTTTCTTAGATATTGACAGCATACCTGGGGATAAACTTTGGGAATGTCTGACCAAACGGAAGGTACCAACAAACTTGATCACCAAAGTTAGAATGCTTTATGAGAGCTGCCAAAGCTGCATTCAAATTGGAGACTTCTATTCAGATTGGTTTGTGACTAACAAAGGTGTTCAGCAAGGTAGTGCATTATCACCGCTGTTGTTCATCATTGTAATGGACAAAATTATGAAGAGAGTAAAACAGCAACTCAACCCTGAAGCCTTTAAATCATCTGCATTTGCAGATGATGTTCTGATTTGAGGAAATACAGAAAAGGAAGTGAAACAGAAACTGAACCTCTGGAATAAGCATTTTAAGGAATTTGGCCTTAAAATAAGCCATACAAAAACAGTAGTTATGACTGTCAGCAGACAGAATATGAAGCCTATTATCTATCTGGATGGCGAACAATTGAATCAGGTGGATAATTTTCAGTACCCTGGCAGTAAAGTGACCTCTGACAGTCGATCCCAGAATGAAATTACCAATAGGGTACAAAGAGGAGCTCAGTTTTACCATCAAGTTAGACACCTTTTGTGAGACAATCATGTTCCAATTACAGCCAAACTGGCACTGTATAATTCATACTTCTTACCAATTACAACGTACAGCCTGGAAGTATGTACCACTACCAACAGAGATGAAAACAGACTCCAGGCGGCCGAGATGAAATTCCTGAGATCAATGGTCCAGAAAACCAGAAGAGACAAGATCAGGAATGAAGTGATCCGCAAACAGATCCCAGTCAGTGAAACCCTCCAAGGAAGAAATTGCCAATGCAAGATTGTGATGGCTAGGATACGTCAAGTGGATGGACCCTACAAGATCACCGAGGATTTGGCTGGAAAAAGAATTGGAGGGTAAAAGACCAAGAGGCCGGGCCAGAAGGAGATGGACTGATCTTGTCTACTAATAGTAGAAACGTTAAATTATATTAATAATTTTAAAATCAATCACTGACTGGATTTGAAATGTGTAACCAATTTTCAGAGGTAAAATACAAACGCTCGATAACCCTAGCGTTCCTGCTCTCACTCCGCCATGCCTACCATAACAGTTCGTGTTTCCTTAGAGGCAATAAATAAGCAGATTTTTTATTTTATTAAGTTCAATTTTTATTAAGAAATACAAAAAAAAATATTTTAATGATTCTCTATTGTTCATGTATTTTGGTGCATAGGTTGCACTCTTCAGTTAAGTACCTTGTGATACACGACATTTTTTGTTTTATTATCAGGCGCAAGAACAAACAACGCAGATGGTCTTCCGACCCGTGAACATGCCACATATAATTGACCATGGGAAAAACATGGATATTCCCGATTCAAACCACAAACTTTCAAGGATTGGCCTTGTGATTTGTTAATGGTCATGGTGAATGCAAGACGGATCGGAAATTGCAGTATTTTAAACTCAAACGGCATATTGGTTGGGATCATTGGGATCCATGGAAAGAGAACTTGATCACCTTTGAATTTTCATTTGAGTATCGTCGCGTAAATCACATTGTTCATCAATTTACTTACCACCAAATGCGTACCGTTGCACAGTTTTGGTTGGTTTATGTTTCGAAGCATGATTACTACGGAGCCAACCTTTAGGAGTAAATTGTGCGGTGGTAAGCCAGGCACATACAAGGAGTATAAAAATTCAATTGGATAGTTGATGGCTTCATCATCATTTGTTACACAGTCAATAGATTTGAATGAATGCATTGTTCCAATGATCTCATTCTGAATTATGTAGTTTAGGTCATCTACATCTTTATTCTTAGCCGCTAAAATTGCTCGCTCACTCAACCATTCATTATTTTTGTAGTTAGTAATGATGTTTGGGTATACTTTGTTGATAAGTTCGTCTTTCGATGAGACAAAGTTACAGAAATTATGAGGAAATGAAATCAATCCACTCGATTCGTCGACAGGTACTCGACCATTACCAATAGTCAGCAATTGTTCAGAGAAATCTTCAGCAGATGTATAATTAAGCAATGCAACTCTCATGTTTGTTGTCAGCTGAAGTTTCTACACATAGCGCCATAGATTCGATGATTTGAGGCAAGCGTTTATTTCGTCGGCAGCCGTTGATCTTGGAATTACTGGCAGTGTTTGGCGGAAATCACCAGACAGTAAAATCATTTCTCCTCCAAAACATCTCGAGTCACTGTGTAGATCTTTCAATGTTCGGTTAAGTACTTCTAATGCACGTTTATTCGCCATTGTGCATTCGTCCCAGATGACGATTTTCGATGCTGATAAAACTTTGGCCATTGCTGAGTTTTTTTGCAATATTACATGTTGGTTCTTCAATAGTTTGAAGATTTAACGGCAATTTTAATGCTGAATGAGCCGTACGGCATCCTTCTAACAATGTGGCTGCTATTCCAGAAGAAGCAACTGCAACCACAATGTTGGATCTCGCACGAACGTTTAGCTGTCATTTGCGTATTGTTGTTCCAAGTCAGATGCGTTTTTGTTATACCACGTTTTATAGTGTCACACGGGAACGCCGTCGAACGGGATAAAAAGTATCCTATGTCAGTCTCCTGGTTCTAAGCTACCTTCGAACCAATTTTCAGCCAAATCGGTACAACCATTCTTTAGTTATAAATAGTGTAACTAACACGACTTTCTTTTATATATATAGATAATAATTATAATAATAATAATCCAAGAATTCAAAGGTCTGCACAAAGGTAATGCAATGTATTTTTTGGGGCAATGGGTGTCACCCTGGTAAAATACTTGTCATTGGATACAGCAACCACCTCTGATCATATTTCTTAGTAAGCACATAATATGCAGGAACAGGGCCACTTTTAGGCTAAGTGGGCTCCTAGGCTATACATGTAGTGCAGGCTCTTGTCGGCAGTGGCAATTTTTTCTTCTTCTTTTAGCTCTACTACTGGCCTAGGGGAAGGCCCCTCCCACTGGTCATCGGGGACCCTCCTCTTTGTGGTGCAGGCCCCCTACTGTGCTGCGGGCCCCTGGGTAGCCTATGCATAAATGTGTTCCTGTGTAGGAACCAGATCTTCGTGTTGCACGATTGCGCAGATCCCCCACCACAACCTCTGCCATTGTCCGCTCCAATGTGTCATTCTTAGCCAAGGTACAGGCAATTGAACATGGCTGCTACGATTGATGCTCCTGCCAAACGAGAGTTATGTAGTGTAATCTGTTTTCTCCAAATAGAATAATGTAGTGCCCCTGAAATCCATCACAGAATGAGCAAAGTGAACATTGAAAATTTTATGAGTGGTGGTTATGTACAGGAATGGTATGAAAAATGTATAGAAGGAAGAATTAACATCCATGATGAAGGTGGATAAGGGCACAAGTCTGTCATTACTGTAGGGCATGTTCAGCATGTTGATCAGGTGGTCTTAGGCAAACAAAGATTTACAACCAGTAAACTTTATGAAGAATTTCATGAAATTTCAAGGTCTGCTTCGTATACCAGTGCACAAGTCCTTGGATATCGAAAACTGTGTCCCCTTTGGATGCTGAAAGACAACCAAAAAATACAACTCATGGTGTCAGCCTTATCGTTTTTCACACATTATTACAATTAGGGGAAATGTTTTTTCTAAGTCCATCTTTACTAGCAATGACACCTGGGACCTGCATGACAATCCTGAAACAAAGGAACAGTCTAAACCGTGGAGGTACACACATTCTCCAAGAAAACTGAAAAAGTTTAAACAGACACTGTGGCTACATTTTTCTAGAACCAACAAAGAGTGTTGGTGAATATTCTTCAGCAGGGTACAACAATAACAAAGGTAGTTTATTGTGAAACTTTAAATTGTCTCTGCAGAGCCATCCAAAACAAAGAGGAATGATCGCATCAGGCATGGTTTTGATCAATGACAATGCCTGACCACACTGTGCCAAGTTGACAGAAGACCTTCTTAAACAGTTCAAGTGGAACTTTTTGACCATCCACCATAAAGTCGGGACCTAGCACCAGCTGATTCTCATCCTTTCAGAGACTTGAAGGTACGACTGGGCAGACAAAGCTTTGCCACCGATGACAAACTTCAGGATGTCGTCAAGAAATATCTATCCTCACTGAAAATTAACTTCTTTGAAGAGGGCATCAAGAAGCTTGTGTCACAAATGTGTAGAAAAATAAGTAATACCTTGGTATACTTTTCATAATAAAATCATTATGTTATGTAAATTTGTCTTTATAGTCCATCAGTTATGGGGGGGGGGGGGAAGATAGAAGAAGCCCTTGTATTACAGTAATCTCTTAACACAGTGGAACCAAAGGTGAAATAATTAGCAATTCTCATGAAAGGAGTGCTGCTGTCAGGGCCGTAATAATAAACTTGGAGGCCCCGGGGCAAAACTTCATAGTGAGGCCCCTCAATATTTTTTTTTTTTTTTTTTTATATGTATGGGGGTTTATTCCAATTCGACAAAAATTTGTTTTTGTCTATTGGACCATGCAATGGTAACAAAACCAGCTACAAAAGGTTCATTAAGTCAAATATTCAAGTATTTACCTAACTTATACAATTACCAAATTATTAAAAAGATTATTTTTATGATACAAGTTTTGGAAATTAAATATTCAGTGCTTTTTTTTTTTGTTGTCTTGAGTCTTTCGACTGGTTTGATGCAATCCCCCAAGACCTCAATTAAATGCTTCATATATTCTAATCTGTCTTCCTACAGTTCTTACCTTCAACTGTTCCCTCCATCCGCAAATTAACCAATCCAGCATGTCTCAAAATATGACCTACCAGCCTGTCTCTTCTATCTGTAAGACTTTCACAAACTTCTTTCCTCACCCATCATTTCCAAAACTCGTTCTTTTCGTACTTTATCCGCTCACTTTCCTTTTAGCAGCCTTCTATAGCACCACATTTCAAATTCTTCAATTTTCCTTTTTTCCGATATTCCTAAAGTCCATGTTTCGCTTAACATAAAAAACGGTAACTTTTAATAAGATGAAACTAGCGGAAAACTTTTAATTGATAATTTAAAATACGACTTTTCTAAATTAAAGTTTCAGGTAGATTAAAGATATAATTACAATAGATGTAAATTAAGTTAGTTAAATTGCATACTTTCCTTAAAAGACAAGGAATCAGTAACTGACGCATTGAAAGTAGTGTAGTTTTAAAATATTAAAGATTAGACACATTTGATTATTTATTAAACATTTGATTCGTTACTTTCAAAGAAGCGAATTCATTTTTATTTTCTCAAGTAATTTTTGATCAATTTAAGTTTAGAAAAGGACCGTTCAGCCTTAGATACTGCCACAGGAACAGTCAAATACACGATGCACGCTGTGCAAACATCTGGATAGCTTGATTAAAGCGAACTGTGGTCGACTATTATATAATTAGCATATTCCTTAACACTTTTCATATTTTCCAGTTTGTTTTGAAACGAATTTTTCACTGAACATAATTGTGAAGGAAAGGGTTGACCCACATCATTTGGAACTAATTAACGAAATCAACTGCTTTTTTGTCAACATCACTTTCACTCGCATTGACTAAGAAATCAGGTTGTATTACTTGATAAGTGTCAAGAACAGTTTTCATCCCTTCAAAATTACGATCAAGTTGAGTACAAAGTGTGTCTACCATTGAATAGAACACAGTGACTCGGAAACAAGATTTTGGGTCTATTAATCTCTCGTCTTTACTCAACTCATCAGTGTTTTTTTTTTTTGTTTTTGTTTTTTTTTTTTACTTTCCTTAGTGTGTTCTGGCAAAATTCTTTGTTTATTCTCCATCGAATACAAACATCTGATGCTTCAGAAACAAGTTCTTCAAACTTTCCACGTATTTCGGTTATATTTAAAAGTAAATTACCAAATAACTAATATCCATACAACATATCCATGGTTTCAGATTGTAAGGATTTTGATACGAGGTTGAGAGATTCTAAAACTTCACCCTGCACAACCAAAAGCAAGAAAAATCAAAACTTTCGAGTTTGTTCTTTAGCTGTTGTGCTTCATTTCTTTCCTTGCTTTTCCTGGAAGTCAAAGTTATGCGGGTAAGGCTTTTCAACACATCAAAAAATCAGTGTTTCAGTGCATACACTGCCTCATGCCTACCAGCCCAGCGAGTTGGATGAAGAGTTTTCAGTGTTACATTCAAATTCAGTGAACCAGTCTGAGCCTCGATGTCGTACACTGACTTCAAATCTTATCGGCGCCAAATACTATGACCAAAAAAGCAGTACGCACTTAGAATGGTTTAAAAAAAAAAAAAAATTAGCAGACCACTTGTTTTCCTTCCACAGCATCCTTAAATACTAAATTAAGGTTATGTGCAGCGCATTACACTAAGTATGCGTGTGGGGCTTTTTCTTTAATACGCTGCTGCACTCCACTGTATGCCCCACTCATGACTTCAGCCCCGTCGTAGTCTTGTCTATGAGATTTGGTCAAATCCAAGTTTTTCTCTTCCAATGAAGTAATTGTTTCTTCTGTAAGACCTTGGGCCGCCTGATCTTTTACCTCTCTAAGGGATACAAAAGTTTCCCATATTTTGATATCAATAGGTGTCCCTTCTTCATCATTAACTATTTTGACATACCTGTAAACTTCATTTAACTGATCGACTTTAGTAATGTTTTGAGTGGTATCTAAAATCAATGAACTAGCAGTTTTGAATCCCAACAGTAATTTCATTTTGATTTCTAAGGCTAAGAGGTTTATAAGTTCATTCTGAATTTTAGGACTGAGGTATTTCACAGTCCTTTGCGGACGCTGAATCAATTTTTCCACTACTAGTTCATTATCGAGAGAAAGTTTCCTTTGTTGCTACATTCTAACTTTTCACTAGATCCACGAAATGCGGGATTAAATGTTGCAAGTATTATGGTCACATTTAGGATTCTTTCAAGAAATTTTCGCCGGAAGCTTCTTTCATTCTCCAATTTTCAGCACTGGCTCACTGCACGTCCCAGCCTGCACTTGACTCATCACTCGGCAGGCACCCGGCGCGACATGATTTTGCATGCGAAGCATATGGAGTTTATGAGCGGACACGCAAAAATATTTACTCTAGCGCTTTGATTAATTTTTATTATTATTAACTTTTAGCTAGGTGCTGGGTATTTTATAGGATGGTAGATTAGATATTAAAATACAATAATTTTTTAACCATCGGTTTGGGGCCCCTCGGGCTTGGGGGCCCCGGGGCAGTGCCCCGGCGGTAGTTACGGGCCTGGCTGCTGTTGGCAGAAAACGATTCAGCCAAATTTGTCACTGCAGCATATTGACTGGCATCTAAAATCCTGCACCACATTACATATCATGAACACCAGTTCACAAAATTCCATTCAACTTTTTTGGCAATAATTCCTATATCCTCACATAAATTAGTTTTGCGCCCCGCCCCCCCCCCCCCCCCTGTTACATACCAATTTATTAAAAATATAAACTATGCATTATGCATAAATGGTGCCAGTTAGAAAACATGTAAGAAAAAGCTGTCCATTTAAGCAAATCATTCCTTTTTAACATCTAGAATTCTTCTAACAAAGCCAGGATATTTTCAATCTGTCCCATCAAAGTACCTCATAAGTTTGCTTGCTACAACTGAAATGTAAGAAAATATCTTATATTTACTTAATGTTTTATCTGAGCAGCCTTGACAGTAGATTTCAATTTGAGCCGATTTTCTCTCCCAATTTCAGAATTATTTACTTTTACCAACAGTACATGCAACAAAATCTTCTCGGATGTCCAGCCGGATGGTGGTGTAAAAACACGACATTTCAACAGCTAACTCTGCTGTCTTCATCAGGTATCTGTAGTTGTTCTCAGCTGACTGTCTCTTCCTCGACTGGTTTGGCCATCCATCGAACCTCCTTTATACCTTCAGCTGGAAGGCCCGCTTGCTCTTATTGGTCGAGAGTGTTGGCTTTATACGCGGCCTGAGATGCTGGTGTGTCCGCTCCTGATTGGCCGTGACCGCTGGCTTTATCCGCGGTCCGCTGCGGCGCCCGACTGGTGTAATTTGCTTGTTAGGATCTGCTACGCTATCGTCGGAGAACGCTTATGATAGGTTTCCAGGCTTCGGTCAGAAAGAGGGACGGCAAGCTCTTTCTGAGCGAAGCCTGGACAGTCAGCTGAGAACAACTACAGATACCTGATGAAGACAGCAAAGTCAGCTGTTGAAACGTCGCGTTTTTACACCACCATCCGGCTGGACACCTGAGAAGATTTTGTTGAATAATACGCTGGGAAAGTCTTCACTCACACAACAGTACAGTACATGCATTGCCACTCAGTACTTACCTTCAAACACGTTGAATAATAATAAAAGTAGCAGTCATTGTTCTTCCTTGCAGCATCCATTATTTCTTTATATTTTTGATTTCTGCAACAGGATATAGTGAATATTAACCTTATTTCATTCAAAGATAAGAAAAATATCAAAAGAAAAATTAATGTTGCTTGTAAAATGGAAAGCAGGAGCAAAAACTGAAAACACTATACAACTTTACAACAATGTGAAAGAAATGTATTAAAATTACATTCACTACTTATTTTATTACTTTTTAAATTGTACTGAAAATAATTACACACTGACTAAATTTCACATGCTCATTATGTCTCAGCTGATTTCAGCAAATAAAAGTATTATTAATCAAGATAGTTATTATGTGGAAAGGAAAGATAAATTATACCCAACACTCACCAAAGTTGAAGTGAGGAGGGCAGCAGCAACACAAAATAATATACACAAAAACACAATATTTGAGGGTTAACCCTTTATCAACAGATATTAATCAATTCATTTTCCAACCTTAACATTCTCCTGACTTAGCCCCTGCATACTTTCTTTCATGCCTTAAATGTGAAAGTAGATGTGTAAAGGAACATAATCAAATTAACTAGTGTTATTACAAAATTCAGTGGTTGAAATGTGCAACATGTCAAAAGCAAATTTTTTTTCCAACAGCAGAACTTCTGGATTTGGTGCAGTTGCTCTGGAGGGAACTATTTCGAAGGTGATAAGACTGAGTATCTGTTGAGTTACCACAAGACTCAACAGAAGGCTTGACCCCTGAAGAAGACCAAATACCACAGTCAAAAAGTGAAAATCTAATAGATGTAGCATATATCTTGTGAAGCATTAGGTAATGTATGTTGTGCGAATTAAGAAAAATTTCTATTTAAGAAGAACAGAACATCAGGTGCCACTAATTTTACAAAAAGAATTGGATAAAACTACATTAAGAATATTTTACAATTTAAACTGCTCAAATCAATCATATCAAAGCTGCTTCAAAAAATAAAAAAGTGTACAACATGCCAAAAAGCTTTTTTTCACCTTACTGATTTTTTAGTAGAAATACACTACATTTTATATATGGTATTTGAAGCAATATGCATTTGCTATGTCGTAGAGAGCAATGACAAGTAGTGTAAAATTGGACAACCCTCAAAATTCCTTAGTTGAACAGCTGGCTTCCACACAAAGCGGAGTGATTTACCTGTGGCATATATCACAAATTATCACGATGGTTCAGTTTGGTGAACTGAAAATGAGTGTGTATGGCCAATGAAATACATTTGTATTTTAAAATATTTAATTAAGTGATTATAATTTCCCTTCATGTTTACCCATGTCATGGAGTAGCTCCAGAGTGGAGGGGATGCTTGCAAGGGGTTAGCAACGCTGGTGACATATGGAGAGACACGTGAAGAGAAGATACAGTTGGACAAGGTAGCAGTGAATATCAAGAGAACAATTAATTATTGGGACAACATACTAGCTTGAGTGTGAGTTGCGACAGTGGAATGGGAAGGAATTCAGCAATAAACTTTTGAAGAAACCATTCCAGCCACCACCTAGAGTGATTTGGGCAGACCACGGAGAACACTATCTCTGAGGCTGGACAAGTCCTGCATTCTCCCATATGTGAGGACAGAACGTTATCACTCACCCACCACATTCAGTCTGTACAGTAAAGGCAGGTAAGTTGTTATATGAGTGGAAATGGTATTTCCAATATGGTAGGCCTGGAATTGGCACTGATAGCTGGATGCATTCTGTACAATTTTCAGCTTGGTGTATGTATATATCACAGCCTTATTATCTTCATCTGTGGTGAGTGATGGATTTACATGCAATATTCTTCCTCATTTTGGCAGCCTAAAAGCATTTTAATTCTTGTTACAACCATAATTGCCTTCTTTGTTTCTCTCACAATGTTGCTTGGTACTGAAATTCCTCTACCAACAACATTTCGAGCTTTCACAAAGTTAATGAGCACATAATTGATATTTGATGTTCACCTGCTTGAGTGCAGCAACAAGAAAAGGGGCTAGTGTGATGCCACAGGACATGTACATGGGGTAAAAGTGTTAAAAACTATACATAGGAACTCTAAGAGATGGGGTTAAATATTTAATAAGGAATAGAAGTAAGAATTTTAAATTGTGGTAGTAATAGTGGAGCAGGCAGTATATTTCATTTTAGGATTATCGGGAGATGGCCACAGTTGCCATTATGGCAACAAAGTGAAGCCTAGAGGTCAGTCACCCCCCTGGATTGAGGGGAAAGGTTGTGCCAGCCCATGAACCCCAAAAGGCATCTTTTGGGAGGGGTAGTATCTGTGGGAGCCAACGTATTCTCCCGTTTGGCAGAGATGGTACACACGACAACCGGGAGGTTAGGAAGTCAATGTTCCTCCCAAAAAGACATCAGACAATGCAAATTACAGTTACCCAAAGGCAGGCCTGCTGTAAGCAGGCGACAAATCGAGCAATCGACTGTCACCGCCCCGATAATTGCCACTCCATTGTCGGCTCGGTAACAGTATCAGACCTAAAAAAAGGTCACCACAAAATAAACTTGCTGCCCTTTAATTATGATTTTGCCACCCCCCTGAAGCTGAGCATAGGTAATAGGTAGCTGCAGTCAAAGCCAGATCTGGGAAAGGGGGGAGGGGGGGGGGCTGGTGAAAAATTAATATAGCGGTGACCCTGCTGGGAGTGACACTACAGAGTTCTACATCTAGATGAGAGACTTAGATCAAGTTAGAACAGATGGAATGAGACAGAGAGGGTACGAGATTGTTAGAAGATTCATTCGGAGATGCAACACTGACACCACTTCCATCTAAAGAAATGATAACATCAATATAACCTACAGTTGCCAATTGTAACTGTATTCGCCCAGTACTGCCCTGATACAACTTAAAACTAACAATGTAACGTAAGAGTCTCATATTTCACAAAATTAAATCCAGTTTAAGGTTCTGAGAGAACTTTAACAACTTGAATGTGTAATGATCTGCTAGGAATTTGTTCACGTTCAATTTGCTTATTCGAATTTTAATAAACATTGGATTCTACTGATTGTTAATAAATCATATTTTGTCAAGTTTAAAATCAGTGGTCTTTTAATTTACTACAAGAGAAAATACCCCCCTCCTCTCATTTATAAATTTTTAAATTTGAATTGATTTAATTTTCATGGAGTGCAAGTTCCAGTGGCAATGTCCCTACACATCCATTTTTTCCCCTTTCCTGTACCACTCTACAAATTTCTTCCTTCATCCCATGTTTACCTACCCAGCTAGATACCCTCTCTTCATGGATAGCTCAAAAGCCTGTTACGACCTCAGCGTAACCATTTTATATAACAATATTAAAATAGAAACTCCTACACACAAGCAATACACATCCTTCCAGCATTTAATATGGCATTATTCAATGTAAGGCATGAAATTTTCTTAATTTTAATGCACTATATTTGTGGTGAACCTTAATTTTCTGATGTTTTCTTGTACACCGATGTTTCGTAGCTGTGGAACCAAGGAATGAACAGTGTGTGGCTGTTTAACGAACATATAAACATTTTATGTATCAATATCATATTATAGGTGCAGTGATGCTAATGTATACAAAATGATGCCACTTAAAACATTTATATGTTGTTTACTGTGTTGGTTAATCATAATATTGTATATCATAAAGTAATTTCTGAAAGTGAATGTGTGAAAATAGTCTTTACCACAATTTAAAATATTTAATGATGTGTAGTATAAATTTTATTGGACAGTGTAACTGAAATTGTGAAGTGTAAAATAAGTTTAGTTACTTTTTTTTTTTTGTAAAAATTACATTCAGAGAAAGTTTTGGCTGACTTAATTGATATGAATCACAGATAAAAAAAGGTTGTAAGAAACCCATGAAGCTTATTGATCTAATTCATATCGCCATGCATTATTGCCACTAAAATATGATGCAGTACGTGTATTAATATGCATGAGATTGAAGTATTGTTTTTCTGGTGGCAAGTTTAGCGTTGTATGTGTTTAGGTTGAAATGCAACCTGAACGCGAATTAAAACAGAAACCTTTTGCTGCAGCGCTAGGCACAAGGAATTACACTGAATTTTATTTTATAACAATTCTATTTAGTTATGCAATTGCTAAGAAATGAATTGTCAGAACACTGAAAGAAAGGTATGTATTTCATTTAAATTGGGATATTAATTATCATTTTTTTTTACTGAAATCATTACATGGTTTGAATGAAAGAAGTTCCAAATTGATCGTGATATATGTGGCCTAAATCACAATTAAATATTGCGTGACATAACGTGAGTTGTTAAGATTTATTTTTAACATCCTTCGTTTTCACTGGGGTCATTATTTCAGGCGATATAAGCTGTGTCCGCCATCGATCTTCATCACAGGCAATAAGAAATAAAGGTGTAAATAGCTGTGAAGATTTGGGATCAAGTTTATATTGCAATGCATGATGACTCTGACATTTGCTACAGAGAATGTATTAATTCACGTGCGATTGAAGCTTTGCTTTTCTAGCAGCAATATTAGCGGAGATTGTGGTTAAGCTGAAATGCAACCTGGACCAAGTTGACAACTGAAGCTTTTTGCTGCAGCACAAGGGACGTTAAATTATAATTAGCTTTATTTTATAACAATTCTATTTAGTTAAGCAATTGCAGCGAAAAAAATTACCATAACTCTCTGTTAAACCTTGTCATTTTTTAATATAGGGCCACTGTCACATCCAAATGACCCACAAATCTGGATACTGCAAGATTCGAGCAGCTGGCCAAATGGAGATCCACAGTGGTCACTTAATATCTGACACTGTTCACACCCATTATATACCCTACCAGGCCTGACAATACTAAACATGAACACTAATGCACTCTAACAGCTGTTCTACCAGTCACCCTTTCTTCTTGTGGTCTGATGTGATATACTGGGACCTTGATGACAAGCATGCTTATCCTCATGTTTCCAACATCAAGCCGCTGTTATGTTTGAATGGCCCACAAATCTGGATACTGCACGATTTAACAAGCTGGCCAAATGAAGACCAACAATAAGGACCCTTTCAAACACTGTCAGGTATTGATAAGATTGTACTACACAAGTATGTGGCATTTCCGCGTGCTTCACAGTGGTCACTCAACATCTGACACTGTTCACACCCTTTATATACCACTAAACCTAGCAACAATACTAGATACAAACAGCACTAATACACTCTGGCAGCCTTTCTTCCTGTTACAGAGAATTGCAACTATAATCATTAACATACTTGCCGTGGTATGTATAGGTACAAAGTTACATTGACGCCTGACCATGTATTCTGGGTGCTTCAATTTTTATGTCTGTAAGTGTAATATTTAAAAGCGAAAAGAACCGTCACACGTTAGCAAAAAACTGGCTGAAGAGAAATGAGATAATCTCAGTTCTATTGACACACGTTTCAATAGTTGCATCAAAACAATTTCTATTTTATCCTGTAGCCTCATAAATGTAAGTACAAATCCGGATTTTGCACTCCTATGGCATTACATATCTTTCTGCTCATCATTATTAATGTCTTAAAGCAGAAACAGTGTTATTAACTTCTTAAAACCTTGTTTAATGTTAAACCACTTCAGGAACATTTTGAAGAACTTATTTTCAGCACCAATCTTAATACGAGATACAAATTTACACAGATCTTGCAAAAAAAAAAAAAAAAAAAAAAAAAAAAAAAAAAAAAAAAAAAAAAAAAAAAAAATTTTTTGCCCATTTGCTATTTTTTAAAATTAGCAAAGAAAACAGCGAGAAAAAAGTTATCTTTTTTTTCAACACCTTAATACGAAAAGCTTAGAAACCAAAATAAATTGAGAGAGACTTTAAACATGGAATGTATTCTTCTCACTTTTATATACAGCCTAGAGCAGAAGCATGGAGGTAGAGATCCATAAGCTATTTCTTAAATGTATGACACAATCTCCACAAATTGGCCATTTACCCCTCATTACTCAGATACCAGACCAAGTAGGCCTGAGGAAGGGAGGCATTCTGGACATTCAACTTTGAATAAAACTAATAGGACAAAACCACAGTCATCAAGGCTGTTATCTCACGCTATTTAATGAGCTAATTGGCTCATGATTTAAACAAAAACAAAACAAAAATCTTTCTTCAACAATTTACTTTAGCAGCATATAACCAGTTCCAACTATTATGACAATCTGTAAGTGTACCTTGTAAAAGTTAAGAACCTGTAGAGCACACAAACATTCACCAATGTGGTTGAGTGAAATTTTGTTCTGAGAATGCTGCTGGCTACTATAGGAAGAAAAAATAAAATAAGAAGCTCATCAGGGTGAAACAGACATCACAGGGTATGGTACTGGGCTATACAATATTACAATGTTCTCCCCCCCCCCCCCCATGCTGTCATACTATGATATATTGAAGCCAACAACACATAATAGACATGTCTACAATCAGACATCATTATTATCCATTCTAATTACTGTGTGGATTCTTGTGGTCTAAGGTTTACATGAACATATTCTGTTACAATACATAGTCTAAAATTATATATATTATTTCTAAAAGGTATTTTTCTGTCACAAGTCGTTATCTCCCTTCATATCTAACCGAAATCTATAAACGGGGTATTTTGAGCCATCAATTTGGTAACTTTATATTTCAAGAAAGGGATTTTTCCAAATTAGACATTTAAAGGGCAAAATTATCAATGTTATTAAAATGATCTTTTTTTTTCTTCCCCGAGCCTTTTACCTCCCCTGATACCAAACCGAAAACGAGAAATGAGGTACCATTTTAAAGATTGGATCTTCGCATTGGGCACATCATATTTCAAGAAAGGAATTTTTCGGAATTCGACCCTTAAAGGGCAAAAGTATAATTATTTCGATAATGTATTTTTTTTAAGTTACGTATGTCACTTTGTACCCAATTGAGATCAAAAAGTGAGATATCATTTTAGAGATTAAGGTCCCCCCTGTAGTCACATCATATTTTAAAAAATGGAATTTCTCTGAATTCGATCCTCAAAGGGCAGAAGTATCAATAATTCTAAAAATTTTCTTTCACAAGCCCCTTTTCTTCCACGATACCTAACCCAAATCGAGAAATGAGGTATCATTTTAAGTTCTCATCATAAATTAAAAAAAAAAAAAAAATATCTTTCGGAATCTGACCCTTAAAGAGTAATAGTTATGAAGGTCGCATGTATGAGGCAATTCAGAGCCAAGCTGCTAAATAGCCACAGCACATATGATATAGACCAGGGGTGGCCAACCTATGGCTCGCGAGCCGCATGCGGCTCTTTGAAGGATTATTTGTGGCTCTTGATAAATGTACCCGAGTTCCCTTTTCATTTTTGTGTTATTATATTTTAAAAAGTTGTTATCGTTCCGTATGTGTTTCAAAATGTCTTTTAAATTACTGATAGCAAATATGAAACACTAAATGCAAATTGTAACAAATTTCATTTCCGTCCAAATTAAGAATGACATGATTCATCGAAAACTGCGCGAACGAACATAAACAGTGGCGTAATAAAACATTTTGTCATTTTCCTCGAATTAAAAAAAAAATTTCCAATATTAAACAAGAAAAACTCAACGAGTATATAAAAAACATAGAAGGAATATTGACTGAATTCCAAAATAGATTTCAAGACTTCAAATATTCTAAATCGTCTCTTGATCTTTTACTAAATCCATTTGAAATTAACATAATTCAAGGTGAATTTTCCATTTCCAATATAATTATGACCCAAAAAATATCTGGAGAATTAGAATTAATAAAGATGCAAGAAGATCAAACTCTACAATTAAAATATAAGTCGACGCCGATTACTGAATTTTGGAAATTTGTACTAGAATCGAAGTATCCTGAATTAAAAAAGGCTGCTTGTCGAATTATTTCAATATTCGGAGCAACGTACTTATGTGAATCATTTCATTCCACTTTAAAATTCGTGAAATCCAAACACATATCAGTATTAACTAACCAGCATCTCAAAGAATTACTAAGAGGTGCTGTCACAAATTATTCACCAAATTTTAAAGAGTTATCAAGAGAAGTAAAATAAATTATGTTTACTTTTTAATATTAAAATTCAATACACATATTTTTACCTTTATTCATATGTTTTCAATAAATATAATTTCTGTAAAATAATTTTTAATACCTTTTTTGCATACCTTTTAAATACGTATTTAATTGCGGCTCGCGGAAATATCAAATTTTAAAAAATGGCTCGCACTATCAAGGAGCTTGGCCACCCCTGATATAGACATTAATAAACTGTTTCACTGGTGCTAACAAGAACTGAGCACGAGCATGTTACTGATAGATAGCAACGCCACATATCACTAAACTATGTTTTTTTGTTTCCCCTTGAATATTTTTTTTTTCTGCTATGGAAACATTTTTGTTCTGGTATACAATTCCTTTGCAAATATTTTACTGGTAAAATTTTCTCACTGGCTGTAATTGCAGCAGCACATGTCACAGAGATATGGAGGCTATGTTGTGCATTAGGTGACGTCCTCTTTTACAGCACTGGCTGTACACCAATGTAGTTACTCTGAAAGCCGCTAGGTAGCTTAACCATCAACTAAATCACCAAGGAAGCCATGAGAGATACATAATAAGTGCATTTAATCAATTTTCTTTTAAATTTAAAAACAAAAATATAAAAATACCAACTTTACCAGATAAATTGAAAGACGTGTGTACAGTTATGTTGCACTGTGGTCCAGGGTTGATTCTGTATGCATTACGGTAAAAATTATTTTTCTTCTATGATTTATGATGTAATGAAGCCTGGAAAATAGTAAAAGTGACAGATTGGGTGATTTCTAGAGGCATCCACACAACGTGTGTATACAGTAAGGTTTGGGGTCATTCGCCACACATCACGGTTCAAATTGCGGTTTTATTTAGTTTTTTTAATTTCGGTTTGTCATCAATGGTGCTAGTATTTTAAGAATAGAACATTATTCTTTTGAAACTACACACAAACTGATGGATCATGTTACATTAATAATATAACACAAATAATGTCTCTCTCACGGCTTCCTCCAGCGTTCTATATACCGTATTTTTGTTTTTAAATTTAACATTCTGCTTTTAACTACCTTCTCTCAAAACGACCTGTAAACTAATGGATCACTTTACATTAAAAATATAATCACTAACGCAAATAAAGTCTCTCTCACAGCTTCCTAGATGATTCAGTCGATGGTTATGCTACCTAGTGGCATTCAGAGTAAATATGTTGGTGAAAAGTCAGATTACACAACATAGCCAATATGGATATATTGTGTGCATTTTGTTCAGGTTAATTGTATTCTGTTAAGATCAGTGACAGTTTGTCAGACATGTTACATGCATCCAAAAGCCTTTCCTAATCGTTTCATAACATGTTATAGGTAAATAACAAAATACTTACAACACTAAGCAAATTAACAATTGCTTCAAATAAGGCAGTTCTTTCATCATATTACAAACCATCGTATTTTAATTACAAAATTTTTGAAAAAGCCATCTAGCAAATTATTATTTGAACTAATCCTTAGGAGGGGACACTAACACATTTCTTATTTTATTCTATGTCACCAGTTTAAGAAGAAAAATAAATCAATAATTCCACAACAGCCAACATAGTACACAAAAAGACACTACAAATGTGACTATATGAAACCAAACTGTCATAATATGAAAATTATTCGTTCGGAGAACATTGCAGATTTTTGCCACATTTATTATTATTATTTATTTTTTTTTTAAATCTGAAGAATAAATACTGGGCAAATAAAAATTACATCAGTACATACTCATTTGGAAAAGAGTAGGCCTACTGCCAGTATCATAATTCTTAATAGAACCAGTAGGGGATTAATGGAGATCGCGATTCCGCCTGGAGTTGGCATCATAATACTGCAGTGGTCAAATGCAAGACTCCGCTAGAAATACTTTCCGAGGCACATTTAACAATTTCATGTTGGTCCAGGCTGTATTACAAGCCAATTTCTGGTTGAAAATAATGGTCCAGGCTGTATTACAACGGAATTACTGCTTGAAAATAATGTCTTGCGACTGACTGCATCAGTATTCCAACGATACTATTTAATGTTGTTGTAGCTGAATCACGATCTCCAATAGACCCACCAGTAGTAGTTCTACCAGTAACATAAATCTTGAAAGAATAAAAAAATTCAGCAAGAGGTTGGCAAGCAATGTCCTATCAGTCTGAAATTTGGCACATGTTCTATTTGAGTAAGCCACCAAGTAGATAGAAATAAAATCACTCAAAATGTGGTTAGATACATA
Organism: Vandiemenella viatica; assembly: GCA_031002005.1. NCBI lineage: Eukaryota > Metazoa > Arthropoda > Insecta > Orthoptera > Morabidae > Vandiemenella > Vandiemenella viatica. The sequence goes on along the minus strand of JARYHS010012519.1, from coordinate 177,843,170 downwards.
TGAATTACTAGGCTATGTGGTGTTTATTGCAAGTGTTTCTTAGTTTACATTGTTGGATAAAAGACATACTTCCAAATTCCAGGTAGCTAAGAAGTGGAAAATTAGCATGTATTTATAATTCCTCTGCATGTAGCCGACATATCGGATTTTATGAGATAGTAACATGCTGACATGTTGCATGGCAGTCAACCTTCTGCAATGAAAGATGGTTTGGCCCGTAACTGATGGTTGATATAAAACATTTAAGCTTACTTGATTTTTAGGTTGAAATGCAGCCTAGATCAAGAATTTAGACTAAATAGCACTTGGAATAAATATTAACAGGTAATAATGCATAATAATATGCATACATGTATCCACATTTTTAGCAATCTTACTCCATTTCTATATACTTCCTCATAAACTTTTCTCAAATAGTAGGCCTACTGCCTAAAGAATGTGTACCAACTTTCAGACCAACAGGAAATTCCTCGAGGGCTGACCTCTAACCAAAAATTTGAGATACAGCTTTTTCCATGCTAACAAGTGCACAAAGTTTCAAGAAATCCTCCTGCAATTGCTGTTGACAAGATGTACATCTTGTCAACAGCAGGGTCTTGTTATGAAAAGATGGATTTTATACCTACAGCAATTTCGGGATTACTGGAAATCACGATTCCGCCAGGAGTTTTCATCATAATACTGCTGTGGTCAAACGCAAGACACCATTAGAAGTTCTATCCGAAGTATATTTAACGGTTTCATGCTGGTCCAGGCTGTATTGGTTTAATTCTAGATGGGGATACCGCTTCCTCGCGACTGTTAACGTGACGTCGCGTTCACGTACAGTCGTAAAAACATATATTGTGACCGAGCGTAGCGAGGTCACAATAATTTAAAGCTGTACAATATCAACATAAACTGATATCCCGAAGGTGGATCAGATGCAGGGGCCGCTGGTAAGCGGCCGCAGATGTCCGATAACACAAACAGATGTTCAATGTTTAAGGTGAAGCTCGCATTTCATCATCATCCGGCAGTGAACCCGCAAAGATTAGCAATATTGGTTGTATTATCGGATCTGCGGCCGCCTGCATCTGATCCACCTTCAGGATATCAGTTTATGTTGATATTGTACAGCTTTAAATTATTGTGACCGAGCGTACGACTGTATGTGAACGCGACATCACGATGACGTCACGTTAACAGTCGCGAGGCAGCGGTATCCCCATCTAGAATTAAACCGCTGTATTATAAACTAATCTCTGCTTGAAAATAAAATGTCTTGCGACTGACTACAGCAGTATTCCAAAGATATTATTGAATGTTGCAGTGGAATCGCGATCTCCAGTAGACCCGCAATTTCTGGAAATCATTAAAAACTGGATAGCCAGACCATGGATGAAACTCCAGACTGAATGTTAAAATTCATCAACAAGGATCAGTGAGAAAATGGATGGCAATGGGCGAGTAAAATGACAAACTTGTTGTATTCAACATCCTGCAGAAGTTCAATGACCAGAAAAACCTTTTCAAGAAATTAGAGAAGTAAATATGTAGGTACAGAGACATACAGTACTCCTAGGTTGGAAACAAATAGTGAAGTTCCAAATTTAGAATACAAACAGTAGAAATAACCTTGAAAATGATTTATATTGTCTGACAACTGTTTAAATATTAATAAAAATTTCATGAATATATATCTGATATTAGATTAAATCTCTAAAATTAGTTAGATGAAAAATTCAATGGCCAAAAGAACTTTTCCTATAGACCTACAACTAAGCAGAATAGTTTTTTTAACATCTGCGACTACAAAAATATGAGTAATACAAATATGGCAATTACCGTTAAATATTCACATTAAGTTATACCAGTGTAATGCTTGACATGTATATCAGTATAGTTATGAAAATAAAAATTTGTGTTTATCGGTTTCCACAATGCTATTCATACTTATGCAACTTGTGTTAGGCTACTACCGCCAACCATAAAATTAACGAAGACATATCACAGATTTCTCAGGTGAAGCTACCAGAATTGCAAAAAAATATAAAACTAAACTTAATACAACAAAATTCGTTCGGAAGGAACTACAATTTCACCGCTCAACCATCACAAACCAAACCCGAAACGAGATAAGCATATGTTCAACAGTTTAAACTTCGATAAAAACATTAAAAAAATACTAAACAATGCACATTTCAACAAAAGCCTAATCAAACTAAAACAGCAGTGTAATGTATAAACAAACCTTTCAAAATATATCCAAAATCCAGGTTTCTCTCACACACACCAACAACCCACCTTCCAAATCCTGGTCAAGTCAGAGCCTTCTTCCGGAAACGAATGTTTGGGCACCGTTCAATATTATGACAAACAGTGTGATCGACATACTGCGGATGGAAATTTCATTACTGGCGATTAACAGCCGATTCTAATGGAAAACGATGTTCAAGAAATAGAAAACACGATGTCCAGGAAGAATAATTAAATATCTAGGTTGGAATAACACCTCCGTGCAACCAAATGGTTTTATTCCTCCCACATTGTTGAGTCGAAAATTATCTGAACAGGAAATTGGTATGATATTTAATTATTAAAATTGAATTATAAGAGGTTTCCAGATATTTAAAGTCTATTTAATATAATATTTTAAATTTCTACTTCTCTTTGATACATTTATTATGTCGATAACAATATCACAAACCCGTTCTAACATTACAGCTGCTGCCTTACAAGGCTGCGTAATGCGTATACATCGATGTCGTTGCCCATGGTCGTTGCATTTGATGTCTCTGGTCTCAGATTTTATGTCATCTGTGTGTTGTTTACAAAATTACAAGTATATGTGTAGTTGTTTTCGTGACAAGAGACGCGTTTGTGCCACGAGGAAAATATTTAGTTTAGGAAGCGTTATGGAAAATCATATTAATAAACGTAATCATACGCGGCAGTGTCATTCGGAGAAGTTTAATGTTAAACAGTACATGAAAAACAAATGGCGACAAGAAAAGTATAATAAAAAGTTGAAAAGTAAGCTCTTGTTTTTTAAATTGGATTCAGCAATTTTTAAGTTATAGATGGGTGATTAAAAACCATTTATTTTTTCAGTTGCGAAATGGGAAGCAAGAAGACAGAAAGCTGCGTTACATGCTTATTACAAACAGTTGAAAAAGGAGTGCCCAGATTTGAAACATGTGCATCCAGCAGATAAACGACGCAAAAAATTCCAATATTCAACAAATACAGAAAGCCAGGATCCAATCTCAGTAAAAAATCCTGAGATTACATTACCAGATACCGCCAGGTAATGAAATACGCCAATAGTTATTTGTCAAGCATCAATTGATATCTAACTAGATGTTAGGCTACTTTGTACTATGAAGTGAGGAATTCTACGATAATCGTGCCGCCGTAATTTGATGATGTATTCTTATGTAACTCGACGAGACAAATTGAAAGTAAGGAATATGGGTAATATCTAGATCGCGATACCGCTGCAACCACTTACCGCCTCGCGTTGTAAACACTTCCCGATGGAGAGAGTATGTCGTCACTGTGTTTCCGTGTGTGACGTGCTCAGCCTTCAATTGATTTGAGAATACACTTAGGCCATAGAACGTAACCAATAGTAATAATAATAATACAATTTACAGATTGAAAAAGTTAAAGAGAATTATTACTTGCACAGTTAACAATATTATTAAAATATGTACAACATTCCAAACTGATAATTGATATCGTTCATTAGCGTTAACGTCATTAGTCACAATTTCATTGATTTGTATTTGATTCCGTTCTTCTATAATTCCTTGCGTGGCTCAAATTGCTATTAAAATCAATCATACGAAATAAAATATTTATAAAACAACATTTCGTCAATAACCGGTTGTGTTTAGGTTGAAAAAACAGCCTGGACCACACTAACAGTGGTAGACACGATTTGGAAATTTCCTATCAGCAGTATCTTGTGCGACGGTTACCTTTAACTATGGTCCAGGCTGCATTATGACGTAAACGACAGTAACAGCGATAGATACGACATAGAAATTAGGTATCCGCAATAAGGTGTTCGATAGTTAAGTTTCAGTGTGATCCAGGCTGCATCAAAACCTCATAGCAAATGAATTTATTCCTGTACTACTGATGCAAAATTAACTATTTCTCAATATGAGACGTATTAGTGATTGACTACTTTCCGTGGAAGTGACATTTAAAGCTGCGAGTGGAACGTATACGTCACATTCAGCAAGGTAGTGACGTCATACTCTCTTCATCCGGAAGTGGTGTTTACATCGCGAGGCGGTAAGTGGTTGCAGCGGTATCGCGATCTAGATATTACCCAAAAATTTTTGATATCTCACTCACTTAGTTATCAATATATTGTATCTCAAATTTGACGTGGTTAGGTTGGAATGTGGCCTGGACCAGAATAAAAATTTCACCATATCAAAATTTAATGATGAATTCGCACGTAACTGGACGAAACAAATCAAAAATTAGACTAATTTTTTTGGTATCTTGCTTACTTTCGAGATATTGTATATAAAAAGTGAGAAGGTTAGGGTGAGATCCGGCCTCGATCAGGAAAAAAATCGCCAAAACCACTATAATCTACACGGTGGAAATGCACTATAGGTGTTTTATTTTCTTCCTAATGGTTGTTGTTAGGTTGAAATACAGCCTCGGCAAGAAGAAAAGTCACCAAAAACACAAGGAATTATACCAATAATTGATTTTTAACATGTTATATCTCGATATCCAAGCAACATATAAAAAAAGTTTGTTCTTTAGTTTCGATTTGTTTCTTCAAGTTATATAAGAATTTACTATCAGATGGTGGCACCACGGTAGGCCCTAATGATAGAACTGCCATGAAGTGTAAAGCATTGATTTCACAGAAAATTTTTAATAGGTTGGTTTCTTGCAAAGAAGTGTTTTAACTGTAATGGGATTACGATTCCGCAAGGGAATAGCGGGATTACTGGAGATCGCAATTCCGCCAGGAGTTGTCATCATAATATTGCAGTGGTCAAACGCATGACTCCACTAGAAATTCTTTCTGAAGCTCATTTAGCAGTTTCATGCTGGTCCAGGATGTATTAAAACCTAATTTCTGCTTGATAATAGTGGTGCAGGCTGTATTGCAATGGAATTACTGCTTGAAAATAATAGGCCCTACGTCTTGTGATCTCCAGTACACCCCTGTATTCTTGGTGGCAGTTGTTGATTTGATGAAATCCGATTTAATCCTAGACTGCGATTCCGCCACTGACTGGTGTTGATGCGACGTATAATTTAAAGCTGTACAATATCAACATAAACTGATAACCCGAAGGTGGATCAGATGCAGGCGGCCTTTAATAAGCGGCCGCAGATGTTCGATAACACATCAAACACTGAACATCTGGTTGTGTGTTCGGACATCTGCGGCCGCTTACCAGCGGCCACCTGCACCTGATCCACCGGGATATCAGTTTATGTTGATATTGTACAGCTTTAAATTATTGTGACCTCGCTACTCTCGGTCACTATGACGTCACGTCAACGCCAGTCAGTGGCGGAATCGCAGTCTAGGATTAAACCTGAAATCCTCACTGTTTACAGTAAGGTTGTGCCATAATCACTGGCAGTAAAAAATGAATTGTCATTTTGATTTGAAATTGGTTATATTATTTAACAATATATTGCTAATAAAGCCATGAAATACATATCCCTGAATGAAATGGACACAAAAAAACTGCCATAACATTAAACATTGAGCAATTGCTAATACCATATTGTGACATATTATGATAAGTCACACATTTCTTAAATGTTATTATTTGAGAATACATTGGGTTTGAGCGCAACGCCAGGCTCACAAGAAGGAAATGTGCTATCAGTCTGAAATTTACTACACACGTTCCTGAATGCGTATTATTTCATAAAACGTTGTATGTAAAATGATTGACCACATAGTGTAGAGATAATTTGCACCGAATTTATAATTACAGCAATGGCATACCTTTCTGTAGCAGGTATGTTGCTATATCTCAGACGTCAAAATCGGCCAGAAATTTTGTTCGAAATGTTTCTTGGCATACTTCGCAAAATAAGATATTGCCAGAAAAAACGAGGAACACAGATTCATAGAAATAATCTAAGTTACTATCGCGCAAACAGCTTCAGCGACATTGTTATATGGCCCACAACCAACAATTGAACATTGCAGCGATTGTGTCACACATTGTTCGACTGAGAAATATGATTGCAACGTAACCTAACAAAACACTTTAGATAACTAGCTTTCTTTTGGTACAAATCGAATATACATATGTGCCATTGTCATGAATGTATAATTTTACAGCTTGGTCCAGAATGTATTTTCACGTGAACACCTAGCGTAGTTTGTGAGAAGAAAAGTTGCCCCATTACAATCAACTTCGCCATAAGAAGTTGGTAGCAATGAGGATATTTACATCTTATTTCAGTATCTTTTCCATACATAACCGATACGAATATAAACATGTCAGTGCAATATGTCTGTCAAACTGAATGTTTCGTATCATTACCTGTTTCTTTAATTCTTCAATGTGTTTTATAAGGATGAGGAATGCAGTTTTCTCTGCAAGAATAAATTGTAAGATACATCTGCAATGAACAGAAACAGATAATAACACATATTGGGTAGAGACAAGGAGAGGTACATGTGAATTGAGATTTTATTTCGCAAGTAATAGATAGTAGACATCACGCCGAGAAACACATTTTTTTCTTTTGGGTGAACCGTCCATAAATAATAGCAGCAGAAGTAATTTTAGTTGGCACTATTTAGCGGCACGTAGTAGTATTCACGGCTAATGGACGCTTCTGATTGGCCGTGACTCGTTAATGTCAGTGTTTTATTCGCCGCGCATGAATCGTTTAGCTCCGAATAGGTTTCGTACAAAATACTATAAGTTAAAATATATATGTTTTATTTTGCTGTAAAATATTTATTTTTGAAACTCATTTCTTTTATCTTGTGAACTCGATTCGTAATATTGAATTAATGACATCGTTAGCATATAGGTCGTAATGCAGCATAGCCTACAGCAAAACGGCACGATAACACACGATATTGCAGATACCCAATTTTCATATCGTATGTATCGTTGTTAGTATAGTCCAGTCTGCATTACAATATAAACTCAATTGACGAAATTATATTTTAAAAATATGCGATTCGGTCGGAATGCAGCCTGGACCATAGTGAAACGTAACCACAGCACTTGATATTGCGGATATCCAATTTTTAAATCGTATCAAGCGACGTTACTGTGATCCACGCTGCATTGCTATATAAGCTTAAATGATTATTAACGAAATCATATTTTACAAATATGCGATTCGGTCGTAATGCAGCCTGGACCATAGTGAAACGTAACCATAGCACTTGATATTGCGGATATCCAATTTTTAAATCGTTTCTAACGCTGTAACTGTGGTCCAGGCTGCATTACACCCTAAACGCAATGGCTTATGGACGAAATCATATTTTGTAAATATTTTATTTCGTATGCATGATTTTAATAACCATTTTAGAAACGCCAGGAATGTAATAAAATTTAAATCAATTGATGTGGGATTAACAGACTCGATAATAGTTTCTACGGCCTTTCTCGTTAAATGGAGAGAGTTTGCAAGGCAATTTTATTACTCAGTAAGCGATTAATAACTACAATACGCGGATTAATACATACATTAATCTACTGACTGGTATAGATCACGGCCAATCCGAAGCATCCATTAGCCGCGAATATTACTACGCGCCGCTAAACAGTGAAAACTAAAATTACTTCTGCTGCTTTTGTTTATGGACGGTTCACCCAAAAGAAAAAAATATGTTTCCCGGCGTGATGTCTACTATCTATTACTAGCGAAATAAAATCTCAATTCACATGTACCTTTCCTTGTCTCTACCCGTCAACATTTTATGAAATAATATGTCTTCAGGAAAGTGTGTAGCAAATTTTATACCAACAGCACATTTCCTTCTTAGGACCCTGGTGTTGCATCCAAGCCATACATTGCTTGTATAGTCAATAAATGTATACATATCATATAAACTTCACACAAAACTGGCACAATGTTAAATGATAAGAGAACGGTGGATGCCATACTTATACGACCTCTGATAGTATTAATATTACATGCTGTGAAATGTGTCCATAACTATCAGTGTTGATAAACATTACATAGAACAAATATGCTGCAACATGCAATTATTTTATGAATTGTAAATAATTTTAGGCAAACTACAATATGTTCCTCACATTACTTGTTGAAACGCAAAGCTACATTCGCAGCTGCTATTATTCAGAAACATTGTGTTACAACAAAGAATGTCAATTGTCATTCTGCTCCAGACTGCATTTCAGCCTAACCACAACATTCGCTAATTACGCTTATGTAAAATAAAACAGCAGTTCTATCATTACCGTGGTGCCACAATCTGATGATGAATTCTTGTAGAACTCGGTGAAACAAATTGAAAATAAACAGTAATTTTTTTTTTTTGATATCTCAATTGGTATTCGAGATATAACACGTTAAATATCAGTTATAGGTATAGTTCCTTGTGTTGGTGACATTTCTTCTGGTTCAGGCTGTATTTCAACCTTACACCAACTACTAGGAAGAAAACAAAAGACCTATAGTGCATTTCCACTGTGTAGATGTAGTTATTATGGTGATTTTTTTTTCTGGTCCAGGTTGGATCTCACCCTAACCTCCTCATTTTTTAGATACAATATCTCGAGAACTACGCGAGATATCAAATAAATATAAATATATTCGATTTGTCTCGTCGAGTTACTTTCAAATTCATTATCAAATTTGGCTATGATGAAATTTTTCTTCTGGTCCAGGCTGCATTTCAACCTAACCTGTTTTGAGATACATTATGTTGAGAACTAAGCGAGATATTGAAAAAATTTATTCTTTACTTTCAGTTTGTCTCATCGAGTTACGTAGGAATGCATCATCAAATTGCGGCGTGACGGTTATCGTTGAATCTCCAATAAAACCAGCTTAAAAATCAACAAAAGCCTAATTTATTTCGCTTCAACTGTGAGCTTCAATTGCAATTCTGGTTCAGCATGTATTTAACCTATCAACACAAGGCACTAATAATGCTGCTCAAATATCATTGTAACTTATATTCTTAATACAATCCAAATTTCAATTGATTATAATGTAACAACAAGCATCAGTAATTAGTTTGGTCCAGTCTGAATTTCAACTTATCTACAATTTTTGCTAATAATGCTCTTGTAAAAATGAAGTGGCTTAAATTATTTACAAAAACTAAATTCCCCAAACCTTATGCTGAAATAAGGATTTTACTGCTGTACTTTCAACATAACCACAATCTACATTAATACTGCCACAACCTCCTTTGATAAATATCTTAGAATATTAATGTCTCTTACAAAAACATGAGGATACATTTCATTATACATACCTGGAGGTTGCATGTGTGTACGTGATTATGGCATGTGTTGTCATTAAATGTTGAGGTTCTTTTTTGGGTGAAGATTGTTCGGTATTTGTATTTTTGATGGTTACAATAGCACATATTCTTAAATAATATCATTTAAGGAATGTGTGTAATGTCATTGTACGTCACAACATGGCTGCTATCAATTGCTTGCCTTCTAATTTTGGTGTTAAGTTTGTGCAATATGTGTATATTTGATAGCTTTAATAGCAACATATATTACATAACATCATCCAGTTTTTAGACTAAAAGTACAATTCCTTCTCGAAACCAAGTGATTATGGTAGTGCCTGCAGTTATTTTGTGAAACACATTCTTCACTGTTTTAAATAGACTTCAAAGTTTACTGGCAATGTAATCAAAACCACATTAGAAGCGATTAACCTTTTAGTCTGAAAATTTGAAAACATTCCTTAGGCAATATTATGTAAGAATTTGTGTACAGTATAACCATTACAAGTAAACTAATCCTGTATGGGCAGTTCAAAGCAAGTGGTTATACAAAAAATATGTATCGTATATTATTTCTAGAAGGTGATTTTTCATGATTCATTGGTCACTAAGATGTTTTGTAATATTAATTATGTAACAGCCTACTTTTAAATGTATTTTTGTCGGAAATAGCTAGACCAGTAAGGCAATAGCACTGAAGAGCATAACATGATGTAATGGGAAGCCTTTGCCGCAGTTCACACACATACAGACAATGTAGCTTGCAAATGGACAGAGCATGCTGATTTAATCGTAATACAGCAGTTCGAAGTCCAGCACCACCAACCATAGCACCAAGAAGTTTACTTTGGCACAACGTTACCAATATTCACTCTTATATTAGGACAGCTAGAGAACAGTTCACTTCAATATGTAACTCCCTTCATATGCAACCAAAGTTGATAAAGAGAGTAGGCAAGTTGCACAATAGGTGCTGACAATTTTTTCAGTGGCAGATTATACTCGAATCTAGATGGCAGTGACAATTACAGGAGCCATGGCCTGTGCACAAATAGTGGCCTATGATGGCCACATAGACTAGAGTACAGTCCACTTCTTGAAAAATAGTCAGGACCTACTGTGCAACTTAGCCAATGAGGTACAATTTTGAAGACATAATTTTCCACAATTTTTAGTTTGGAATTGCACTTTGTATATTTTGGGCCTTGTGAGTTTTTTTTTTCCTACAGGTGACATCATATCTTTTACATGGCTACTTGAGTCAGTATTTCAATTAGTATGATACATTTTATTTTTACTGGTCTAAACATGTTCAACAGATTTTGATCAAAAGTACAGAAACTGAGAAAAGAAAGTTGGAAGAGATACAGAAGCAGTGTTGAACGTGACTGCCATGGAGCACCATATTTTTTTTTTTAGATATTTAAATTCCTATGAAAGAGAGAGAATGAGAGTTTAAAGCATAACAGTAGCCATTTGGGTTAAAGTACTGTGAGTAATTCCGAAATACAGATGTTTAAATGACAATTTTAAAATGGTAGAAGGGCCCTATTGAAGTAGGTGAACTAGATAGTCATCTCATTCCATCAAAATAAAAAAAGCAGTCGGCAGGTGTAGATGGAATGAATGTGAAGTTATTGAAATATTCCCCTATTAAGGAGCCATATTTGTATTGCTAGGGAAATACCAAAGAACTTTGAGCAGACAATACTAATTCCAGTCCCTGACAACATTAACCGACATTGAGCTTGGTTACACATGCCTCCATAATTACCACCGCATGAAAATAGAAATGGTAGAAATCATTTGGAACATAAGTTTTGGTTTATAAATAACAAATAAATGAGAAATGATTCTGAGCATTAGAATTATCATTGTATGAGCTCTATGTCTTGATAATAATGTCCTAATTGCTTTCATTAATATAGAAAAGGCTTCCAACTATTTCAACTGGATCACAGTTATGAAAGGCCTAAAAAATTAAAATGTAGACCACAGACTCTTGAAGACCTGTTAACCTCATCTACTTGTAGGGGATAACATGCCTGATGTATGTTAAGCTTTGGTTGTTACTGATCTCATTACTGAAGATACTAGAGTTCTTGAAAACTATCGCCAAACTATTGAAATAACCACACAATAATTAACAGGTAAGGTCATAAGGAAATCAAACAGTTCGCTCAGAAATAAAATTTTAATATTCTGGAAAATTGTTCTTAACAAATTTTTGTACCAGTATTTTAGCTGTGGTAAGGCATCGGGACTATCAAATCCTCGAAGTTAAGATTACGGCCACTTCAGAATTAATACAAAATCATTCACAATCATCATGAAACACCTGAGTATTTTCACACAAAATTATCTACATATCCAAACCATTGAGAATTATTCTCTAAACATCATGGCTTACATCAGTACTTACACATGTTTAATCAATGTTTCGTGCATAATACTATCCTTGAACACATTACATAACATTTACATAGTTTCTCTCCATAAAAAAATGTTCATTTACACAAATTCACAATTAATTACATGAAAAATGCATATTCCCATCTTGCTATACATAATTCTTAAAATACAATTTCATAAAAGCGCTGGGTCTGAGGGTTACAACGTGTCCTAAGTGAATCATACGATGCCTATGTCATTCAACAAGTAAGTTCTGACAGTGGAACCTAATATCTTACTTTTAGCTCTTAAGTCTTGAAGTAATTAAAAAACTAAAATCATATTCGTAATCTGTGAATTTTTTACTTTCGTTTGAACTTATTTTCAACAATATCATTTAACTTTTTCGTCTATATTTATCTTTAAAAAAAAAACTATTTCCATTTTACCTACAGGGTCCATTTTTTCAAATAATGTGTAGCTTCTTGTTACTAAACTATTGAAGTAACTAACATTAAGACATCTTGAAAACTGAGCGAGCTTCCTTTATTAAACAAAGTTTCCTTCCTGCTGTCTACTCCACATGACGTGAAAGTTGCTAAATTTACTATAACTCTTTAAATAGATTTTTCTGGCTAAACATATAACACCTTAAAATGATCGTAATTTCTTGATTTCTTAGTGGAAATAGCTGTAGCAAAATGGGTTTGAATTAATGATTATCACTTTATGCAACCTCTGTTTTCTTATTTCCTTGCTGATGTAGCATCTCCAAAGTGTTTTGTTATTAAGAAAATGATTCTAAAAGTGACTTGCTATGTGACCGGTATATGATAAGCTTCTTTTTAAACTTTTTCACAGGTATTCTGGATATATTACAACCAAAAGGCATTAACTGAAAAGCAGAAGCTGAAATTGTAATGTGCAGTTTTATCACTGCAGCTATTGAATAGAAATATAAAATGAGCAATATGGGTGTAATAAAAATATATGGCTACTCATACAGTATATTTTTCTTTGCAGAGAGTGAGATTGATTTTCAGAAACTAAAGGAAATAAATTATCTTCTGAGTGATAATTGTCACATGAATACTGATAAAACAGAAGAAATAACCTATACATATGGAAGATGGAAAGCGGTTGACACAAATTGAGCATTTCAGATAGTTGGGAAATATATGCTTGCTGTTTCATTTATTTCTTCATACATGATTTAGGAATATTTTGTATTTCCTTTATTTATCTTTCTTCCTTTCAGCTTTCACAAGTGATGGATTCAAATTCATTAACCCTTGTAAAATAATTTCCTATATCATTTATAATCATCAACTTTTGGTGTTAACATTGTTTCAGAACAGTGAAAAAGAGGCGTAAGGAAAGTGCTTACAAACGGGCCCTGAAGACATACGAGGAAAAGTGCCAGGAACGAAAACAGCACCTTGAACAAATACAAAAGAATCAAGCAGAACAACAAGAGAAACTTCAGCAGTACAAGCAACGTCGCATTGATAATTTTAAAAAGCTATCGCAAAAGACATCACGTGGCCAGCCTGTAATGGCAGGTCAAATTCGCCTACTCCTAGAAAAACTAGAAAAAAGTGTCAGTTAGGTTAATGGCTCTTAAGAAAGAATGTATTAGTTAGATGTGAAAGAAATTTGTTTATTGTTATACTTGTTCACGAATGATAATGTAACATTTTTTGCTATGAATGTATGAAGGATTTACACATATCTCGAAGATTTTTTAATTGTAATACTAAGAATTTCTGTATTAGGCAATAACTTAAAGTAAATTCCACACTTTGTCATCCCAGGTAGAGCATATAACCTACCAGTGTGTCATCAGGAATTTTCTTTGGGTTTCCCAAATCACTCCAGGCAAACGCCGGGATGCTTCCTTCAAAAAAGGCCATGGCCGAATTCCTTCCCTTTCCTTGTTCCCAGTCCCACCCTGCCTCTAATGACCTTAGCCATTGACGAGGCGAAAAGCAATAAGAAAAAAAAAATCTTTAAGTTAAGACATATTTTTGATAGCATCAAATAACAATTGGGTGAATTCTGTTTGATATGTTGTTATTTGAAGGTATGTTGTTACTGTATCCAGGGTGTTAATAGAAATCGAAAGTCATGAGTTTTTTTCTTACTATTACAATTTTTTGGGTGGCTCAATAGCCAAAATGGCAAAAAACCAGAAACCCTTAATTTAGTTATGGCTATCCATCCTTATGTCACAACCTCATAATTCCTTGACTGTGTGTTGATTGTAATGAAATGTTTTTTATTGACTCAAAACAGAGCAGTTAAAAAAACATTGTACCTCTCACTCCATGAAAATAGAATTTTTTGTGTGTATTCATCAAGTGCAGTATGATTGGCTATATGTTAAAAAATTGTTTTTGAACTTTTTTTTAGTTCTTTATTTTGCTACATAGGAACTCTAAAAGATGCTTTCATTGTGTCTCCCACATCTAATTTTCCCGCTGCATGACTGAAAAATCTGGGGAGAAAAATCAAGATGGTGGCACTTAACAGGGATTTTCAATGAAAATTACTTTGGATAATATATGCTGATGAGCCTTTTTTTTCTTAGATTATCACATGAATCTATTATAAACAAAATTAATATTGTACTTCATAAAATAAGCTATTCATCTAAGCATTAATGTTTAGTTTACTTAAATCAGTGGTCATTTAATGTAGTGGTTAATATACCCACCTGGAAAGTTAGTGTTATCAGTTCAAATCCTGGTTCACCCAGGAATTTTTATGGGATCTTAACATGAAATTTACCTTTGACAAAGCTTTGCTTTATTTATGTGATGCAAACTAGGTGGGTAACGTTTCATAAGTACAGCGATGTACATTAAAAAAACGTAAGCCATCAGAATTCAATGTCTTACAGTGCTACGCAAATAATCAACATGTGTTATACTGCAACTACAAACATAACTGATGCTGAAACGCTGTGCAATTATAAGCATATGTGACCAAAGAAAAATGTAAGTAAGCTTAAATCTGTATATACCACTATTTTCATGTTAAAATTGTAAAATAGAACAAATGTAATCTATTAGTATAATAGACAAGATGTAGCGTTGTCGCACCTACGTCATGTCACGCGGTGACGTCAACCTATGACGTTGCGCTATGACGTCACGCTTTACGATATTATTTGTGGGAGTGCACGTTATTTAATATCATTTCCAAGCAACAGTGAATAAATTAACTCACATAACACTGAAATAAAAGTATGTATTGCGTTAAAATCGATATATCAATCATTAGATGCTTATATTTACGTAATATTCTCTTGATATATTGAAGTATTCCTTAAATTTTTTGTCCATAGATATTGTAAGATAAAAGCTTTGTATTTCGAGCATCAGTGCTGCGAAAAGTTTGGTTAGAGTATAACTAGCATGGATCAGAATTACAAGTGGCATTTGACGTTAACGCAGAAGGCATGAATAATTTAGTTTTTTTAATTTAAACTGTGTGCGTTTAAATTGGCATATTAATTATCCGTTTTTTGTTTTTTTTACTGAAACATTACATGGTTCAAATGAAAGAAGTTGCAAATGTTCGTGATATATACGGCCTAAACCACAATGAAATATTACATGGCATAGCTTAAGTTGTTAAGGTTTATTTATAGCATCCTTCGTTCTTGCTGGAGTCATTATTTCAGCCGCTGTAAGCTTTCTTAGCCGTTAAAATATCGATCTTCATCATAGGTATTAAGAAAGAAATGTGTCAGAACCTGTGAAGATTTGGGATCAAGTTTATATCGCGATGCAAGGAATGTATTAATTTGCGCGTGATTGAAGCTTTGCTTTTCTATCAGAAATTTTAGTGGATATTATGGTTAAGTTGAAATGCAACCTGGACCAAGTTGACAACTGAAGCTTTTTGCTACAGCACAATGAACGATAAATTACAATGAGCTTTATTTTGTAACAATTCTGATTAGTTAAGCAACTGCAGAGAAATACCCACGTTATTTAATAACATTTCTAGGCATCCACGAATAAATTAACTGACAGTACATACTTATTAGTTGCTTGATTTATTTAATATTAGTTTACGTAGAAGTATTCGTTGAAATCACATATTTGTAAGCTAATTTTCGCAATGTTAGCGGCAGTTTTAATAGATTGTTATTAGTTTTTTTTCTGTTACTTAAATCATTACTTCGTTCTAACGAAAGTGTTGCTAACATTTTTCGGTTGCGGAGCGTTTTACATTTCCGATTTATTAATTTAATTCATGGCGACTTTTCCGAAAAAAGGAGGGTGCAAATGTGAAGAAGATGCAATTATAACGAAGCAATTGATACAAATTTCAACAGGGCAGTACCAGTTTCCGGCCGGTGGAAAATATCACCTTCCACCCATTAAAACTAATATTACGTTGGAATGACGTAAGTTGTTAAGATTTATTTTTAATTTTCTTTGGTTTTACTGATGCCTTATTTCAGCATGTAACTGTGTCAGCTATTCAAATGTGTTAGTATAATTCTGAATAACGAATATAAAAAATTAAGATTGAAGAACCCTTATAGATTTTTTATTTGGTTTATTTCGCCATGCAATGTGACCATTAAAATGTGATAAGTATATGTATTAATATGCGTGTAACGGAAGTATTGTTTCTCTGGCGGCATGTTTAGCGCATGGAGGAAGGAAATATTACCTGCATGGTTTAGCGTAGTACTGTATGTCGTTAGGGGATTCTATGATAACCGTGAAGACGCAATTTGTTGATGGATTCTTATGTAACTCGACGAAAAAAACTGAAAGTAGAGAATAAAATGTTTTGATATCTCACTTAATTCTCGAGATATTGTATCTCAAAATTGACGTGGTTAAGTTGAAATGCGGCCTGGAACAGAAGAAAAATTTCTACATTACCAAATTTGATGATGATGTCGTATGTAACTCGAAGAGAGAAATCGAAAACAAAGAATATATTTTCTTTCCATATCTCGCTTAGTTCTCGAGATATTGTATCTCAAAATTGAGGTGGTTTGGGTGAAATCTGGCCTGGACCAGAAAAAACAAATTACCAAAACCGCTATATGTACACGGTGGAAATACACTATATGTGGTTTATTTTCTTCCTGGTGGTTGTTGTTAGGTTGAAATACGTCCTGGACCAGAGGAAACTTCACCAAAATCACAGTTATAATTGATTTTCGATTTGTTTCGTCGAGTTCTACAAGAATTCATCATCAGATTGTGGCGCCACGGTAATGATAGAACTGCCTTTTGTTAGATTGAAATGCAACCTGGATTAGGATAGCAACAGAAACATTTTGTTATTGCGCAAGGCAATAGGAATTATATTATGTTTTATTTTTGTGTTTATTTAAGCGGTTGCTAAGAAATGATTTGCCAGAACACTGAATTTGTTATGATTTAATTTAGCATCCTTCGTTTTCACTGTGGTCATTATTTCAACTGTATGCAGGGGCGTAGCTACTATGGGGCTAGGCGGTGCAGTGCACCGGGGCCCTCACGCTCAGGGGGGCCCCGAGCATACCTCAAGGGGCCCCTAAGCGCAGTTTAGAGGGCCCACGAGCCTTCACAGCAAACTGGCGACCTTTTTTTTAGCTCTACCGTCGTCTAAGGGCTCCCTGAGATCACAGGAACCCCTCACTAAGGGCCCTCGCTGTGCTGAGGGTGGGCCCAACCACAGCTCAGGGGCCCCTAAAGAACAATTCAAGGGCCCCCATCCTCAGTTCAGGGGGCCCCTACCAGCACACAAAGCAAAAATAACGTCGCCCGTCTGGCCTGAGGGCCCAAAATAAACTTTTTGCACCAGGGCGCTTATTGACCTAGCTACGCCACTGACTGTATGTAACCTATATCATCCGTTAACACATCGATCTTCATCGCATTATTAGCGAAGATTGTGGTTAGACTGAAATGCGACCTGCATCAAGTAGACAACTGAAACGTTTCACTACATCACAATGGACGAGAAATTACAGCACATTGAGCTTTATTTCAAAACAATTCTGATTATGTATGCAAGTAAACAGAAATTAATTGCCAGAATACTCCAAACCCGTCAATTTTGACGGGCTTTGTGGCTAGTTATATGTATAAATACCCATAGACAGAACCGCTACAAATGATGCGAAATGCGTTCAGAAAATAAAACAATTTCAATTGCATTGACGTTACAGTTATTCATAAAATTGAAGAAATGGCCCACAATATCCAGATGTTACCGTTCTGTTGTTTGTAATTCACTCTTCAGCTCGTGACTGATGTATATACGATCTAATCGTGATTCAGATTTCCCAGTAGTGTATGTAAACCCTATAGTATCTCCGTTTATTACTCCCCATGTGTCTAGTAATTTGAAATTGATGATGATATATTCCAATTCGATACTCTTTGTTGAAGTTGGGCGTCTGATCCTTTTGATGTAAAACGCAGTTGAAGACTCCTCCTAAAATAGTTTGTCGGGTGTTCGTTCCCATGTGTAAAGTTAAACTGTTTTTGAAATATTCCACCCTCTTGCTCGTTGATTACTACCTGAGGGAACATATACGTTTATTATTCTAGTACTGGCTATCGTGCAAGTTATAGTTCTTCCGTCTTCGGACCTTGTTACTTCTGAGGTTTCCAATACCAAATTTGGTTAAGATCGCCACCTACGTTGCTTATAAAATTGTAGCCACATAAACTGTCTAGATTTACGACTGTAACTTCTTGCAGGAGTAGAATGTCAAGATTTGCGGGTCTAACATAGTCTTGCAGCATTTTCACTTTAAGATGGCTGATAATGGAGTTTATACAGGGCGTTCGCCGGAAAACGCTACCCTCCCAGTCTGTTGCCGTCGGCAACTTGCTCGGTCAGTCCAGCCAGCAGTTTCCGCCACACGGCACCGTGAATCACCGCACTGTTTAACACCTCCGCTGCCCCAACAGTGCAGTGCAGTGACCCTTACATTGTTAAGAACGGTTTCTTTGCATTGTAGATAGTTTGTGACTTCAGTCTCTTATTAATAGGGCCCGGATTTTTCAAAAAAGCATATGCGCATATGCAAATGCATATTTTGAGGGTTAGTGCATATTTTATGGATATGTGCATATTTTAGCTTTTATTTCATCTCATAACTGAATATCCGATACTTCTGAAGAAACTGTAAAGCCTAATGTACCTGTATGTTGGACATCCTTGGCAACCGCAACAAGTAAGTTAAATTCTTGGAGTAAACAGGATTTTTTTGTACTGGCATTCACATGTAGAGAATTTTCTACCTTATCCAAACTCACACAGTGACATGTTTGGAGGTGCTGCAAATGGAAAATTTGTGTGGCGGCGACCTTCTCTACTGCCCTGAGCGGTAACATTCACGGGAAGGGCGGGTGGGGTCGGCAAAATCAAAGAATAGCTCTATTCTCCCTCAGGCGGCAAATTCTTGTTTGAGGAGACGACAGTCACAAGTATTTACCCCCACTTGGAATATTCGTTATCTACCAGTGTGTTTATTCGTGCGACAACTACCGGGAAGGCCAGCGGTTTTCTTTAATCTTTTCGGGAATATTCCCCTAATTGCGGTACGAGCCAGTTTTCCTGAGAACAGATTCCTGGCTTCCAGACCTGAGGGATTCGTACTTTTAAAGGGACGTGTACATTCCTTTCCAAAAACAGTAGCCTCTCAAAGTTTGTGTTGACAGGAGTGTTCGTGTGCTAAGATTAAGTTTCTTTAATCTGACTCCAAAAATGCCTAAAGAAAAATGCACAAGATCAGTTTTAATTAAGCAGTGGATTTCAGGCAACAGTGACTATTCTAGTGACGGTGAAGTTGTGTACTGTCAAGTATGTGAGAAGAATATAAAATGTGAGAAAAAATTTCAACTTGAACAGCATTCTAAAACAGCTGTACATCTCAGGTCAAAAAAAAGAATAGGAACACGCAACAGCTACTTTTAACTCAGGTATCACGGTCTGTTAATACATTCTCTGCTGACCTGTGTAAGGCTTTTGTATGCAGCAATATCCCGCTGCATAAATTGAATAATCCAGATCTACGAGCATTTCTTCAAAAGTATTGTGTTAATCAAAGGATACCGGATGAATCCACCCTCAGGAAAAATTATTTGCTCTCTCTACACGATTCTGTCCTGGATTCAATTCGGTCTGACATAGGAGGGAACTGTGTCTGGATATCGGTAGATGAAACAACCGATTCATGTGGCCGATACGTAGCGAACTTTATAGTGGGCAAACTATGTCAAGAAGAACCCGGAAAACCACATTTACTTTCAACCAAAGTGTTAGAGAAAACCAACCACAGTACAATTGCAAGATTTATAAACGATTCCCTGCGACTTCTGTGGCCTACTGAATCGGAGAGTGATTGTTACAAGGTGCGTGTTTTAATCACAGACGCAGCTTCATATATGTTAAAAGCTGGTCAGTCGCTTCGAGTGTTTTTCCCCAATCTGATCCATGTTACATGTTTGGCGCATGGATTACATCGCATTGCAGAAGAGATACGTTCTCTATTTCCTTCAGTTAACAAAGTAATTTCAAGTGGAAAAAAAGTGTTCCTAAAAGCACCAGCGCGTGTACAGTTTTATAAGGATCGTCTGCCTGAGGTTCCTCTTCCACCGGAACCTGTTCTCACTAGATGGGGAACTTGGTTGTCTGCAGTGCTGTTCTACCAGGAGAACTTTCATCAAGTGAAAGATGTGGTTACAAGTATTGGTCATGACGATCGTGCTGCGTGTGTTCGTGAAGCAAAGTGCGCATTTGATTGTGATACTGTATATCGAGATATCAATTTCATCCATGTACACTATTCGTCACTTTCTAATGCTATTAAGGGTCTAGAAACTAGCGGTGCACCCCTTCACGAGTCTATTCAGTTGCTTCACAAAACAATTTCTTCTTTAAATGCCGTCCCTGGTGAAATTGGAGAAAAAGTTAAATCTAAACTCAGCAGGGTGTTAGACTCAAACCCAGGTCTGCAAAAGATTCAATCAATTAATACGTATTTAAGTGGAACCACACAATCTTTGCCAGATGAATGTTCCGAACAGTCAGCACCATCGTACAAGTATTGCCCAATAACGTCCGTTGACGTGGAACGATCATTTTCGGCTTATAAACTAATTTTGTCTGACAACAGAAAATCTTTGACCCCTGAAAACATTGAAAAACTGTTGGTAACATATTGTGATTCATCATTTTGTAAGGAATGAAACGTGTATATCAGTGAGTTGACATAAAATAAATCATTTGATAACTGTATATTCTTTATTAGTTAGTCCATGTTCGTTAATTGTTAGTGTATATTCGTTAATTGTTAGTGTAGATTCGTTAATTGTTAGTGCATATTCTTTAATTGTTAGTGCATATTTTAGGACTTTTTTGTGCATATTTGCATGCATATATTAGATGTTTTACGTGCATATATATCCGGGCCCTACTTATTAATCAGTGTTGTGAATAAACGTTTCTTTGCGGTTTTGCTGGTTTGGGGCTTCATACTCTTATTAATCTGTACCGTGTTTGAGTGTGAGTAAAATTATGGTACGTTACAGTTTGCAACAAAGAATATTTCTCTACGATACATATGTGAAGAAGAAGTCGTTTAAAAAGTGTCGCAGTAAATTTCGTCGCGAATTTCCTGGCGCTTTACTGCCAGCTAAATCAACAATTCTGCGTCTGGTTAAAAAAGTAAGAGAATCGGGTTCATTTTTTTAACAAAAAGAGACTGTCGGTCAACCGCATTCTCACAGAGGAGAAAATTGACGATATCGCTTTTCGACTAGAACAGTCACCCAAAAAATCATTAAGTCAGTTAGGGCAGCGTGTGTCTCGAAATATGTTCAGAAGATGTGAAATGTGCATTACACAAGAGGGTCAACACTTCCAGCATCTTTTATAAGGTAAGCTAATGAATTACGTCACATTTAAATGCTTAGCACACAAGTTTATGAAGCGTAATTATTATGAAATAGTCCGCGGCCGACGGTCGAACAATGCCGGAAACTGAGCGCTCGCTCGCCGGGAGCAGTTTTTTCCTTGTAGCGCTAACAGTGGGTTGCGTTTCCCGGCGAAAGCCCTGTATTTAGTGTTGCCACTGTATTCGTTTGCATCGTACTATCGGTGCACATCTCCCTATTTCCCTAATATCTTGTGGATCATCAACATCTGTGTTTTGTGGGGTCGCTGCATAATCATGATCCATAATATGAGACTTGTTCATCTTATTGCTTTGTGTTTAATTGCGTTGGTGGGAATGAGTTGTTGCGTGCATGGAGGAAGGAATAATATGGAGACGACGCAAGAGACCTTTACCACGCATGGGAGTGAAGCAGGCCGGCGGAGGAGTGGGGGGGGCATGGCCGGAGTGGCGGGGGCTTGACCGCTTCCCAACAAACACGGGGAATATGTACAAACACCTCAAGGGGACTCTAGGATAAACGTGACGCCACAATCTGGTGATGGATTATTATGTAACTCGATGAGACAAATAAAAAATGAAGAATAAATTTTTTGATATCCTGCTTAGTTTTCGAGATATTCTGTCTCAAATGTGAAATGGTTTTGGTTGAAATTCAGAAGAAAACATTATTCAAAGTCAAATTTTATGATGAATTTTTATTTAAAAAGACGAGACAAATAAAAAATAAAGAGTAAAATTTTTCGATATTTCACCTAGTTCTCGAGATAATATACTGTCTCAAAAGTGAGGTGTCTTGAGTTGAAATGCAGAAGAAAAATTTCGCAAAAGTCAAATTTAATGATGGATTCTTATGTAACACGACGAAAAAACTCGATAATAAGGAATAAACGTTTTCGATATCTTGCTTAGTTTGGGGGATATACAACATCCAAATTGAGGGGTTTAGGTTTGGATGCAGGCTGGACCAAAAATTAATTCTGTCAAAGCCACAATGATTACATGGTTGACATGCAGAATGGATATTTCAGTTTTATTACTACCACTTGTGGTTAGTCTGAAATGTGTCCTAGACCAGAAAAAAAGTAAGAGGACCCACTCTAGTAATGAGCAACCCAGACATTTTGTAGGCTGGTACCAGAAATAAAATGTTTATTCAGTCACCTTAATGAACATTCTCTTGATCAAGATGTGTTGTCTAATTTCACAGCCCTACTTATTAGGACAATTGTAAAAAAATTATCTCTCAGTTAGATTTAGATACGGGGGGGGGGAGGGGGGGAGAATGTTGTACAAAAAAAAGAGACTAAATTAGAAACACATTCCCCAAATTGATTTTGTTCAAAGGCCAATAACTTCTTTATTTATGAAGCCCATTTTTATTTCTGCATGAACCTGTTTCGACATAAATAGATGAGAAAGATTTCAAAATCGGTAAAAATAGGTATAGACGTATTTACAAACAGAAACAAGTCTTATATGAAGCTTTAAAAATAACCTAAGTCAATGGCCTGAAATAGCTATTTAAAAAATTAATAAAACTCACAGCTTCTCACATAACAGTTAATTTCATCATCCATTGTCAGTATAATCAGCAACGTGACGAAAGAAATCGTAATAGTAAATTCACTGAATCGCGAAGTAAAACACGCCCCTTTAAATCTCATTTTAAACACTCGTTAAAAAATAATGCTAGTCTATTGTGTGCAAAATAGCAAGTTTGCTGATTTTCTACACTACACCAAGAAAAATTTGAGAACAAAGTCATCCCATTGAGAGCTATGACTAAATATTTATAGACGTGCTGCAAAGTTTGCGGTATCTACCGCTCACTTCAACAACGATAATTACAATTCAACTTACTTATGAAATGATATTCCAGGTTCTTTCCTGTCTGGCCTATTTGTGCAACCGTACGCAACACAAGCTGGCATTTTTAAACACTTATACACAATACTAAATGAAATAATCACTACATCTACCACAATGTGAACACCTTAATTGTTGGGAAGCGCCATATGGTCGCTGCCGGTGCTGCCACCATGCGGGAGAGTTTAGTGCTTGCTTCACCGATTTAACGTCACTTCTCCTCCACATAATTCCTTCCTCCATGGTTGCGTGTTATCGTTTTCCTGTTGCATCGCTTCTGTCATCGGACGTAAACATTCCACTTTCAGTAGTGGAGGAAATTGCTGCAGAAATTCAGGCTGATCTTCTTCCTGGTGTGTCTACGCCACTGTACGCATAGCATACGTTAGTGGCAGCACTACCGGTTGTTTACGAGGGCAGTTAGCTGGGACGTATTCGCTGGAGCTACACAACGAGCAAGATCGAGGTTGCCCTTCGTAAATCGCCAAGTGTCGCGGCGTATTTATTGCCGCGGGTTTGTCAAGGATGGCTGAGTAGGCTAGTGGCCGTGCGGTAACTTACTTGTCAGGATGTGTTACACGATGACACGGCTCTGGCGCTCACCTCGTCTCGCTTCCCGTATTCTTGAAGAGTAACTAATGTTGAGGTGATTATTACTGAAACATTCTATTGGTACACCTCCTGGTTTATTGACACCTTATTTCCATACGATACATCTTCGCTGGTTCCCCTACAACAGAACTCCATAGCTTGCTACTGCTCCAAACGGACGAATGCTTTGGCTATCATGATGCATAACTATTAACGACTTGCTTGGCGGCTTGCTCGGCGGTGGCGCGCAGCGTTAGATACTCTAACTGACATAGTGACAGTCGATCACTGTCCTAGTGCTGTTTGACCAACATAGTGTCTGACCAAACTGATCAACCATACGGACAGGCTGCCGAGACTGACCTGACCTGGACTAACCTGACGGTCTAGCCCCGACTGACCTCTTACGACCCCTGGGCGTGTCCATATATCGCGACACCCAGAGTGACGTCGGCGTGACCGCTTTCCTAACCTACGGCTAGGTAGTCACCTTCAATCGTGTTCTCGAAACATCTCGATGGCTGGTCACGTATTGCTCCCATTTACTGGGTCAGCTGTTTGCGTTAGCTACTCGAGCCTCCGCTTGCGACCTCCTTGCTGTATTACGGCTGACCATTTTGCACAACCGCTGACGCTATCGAAACCTACTTTCCTCGGCCGTTGTTCGCTACGCCGACCGCCTGACAACTTATCGCCGTACTTTACTTCTCTAACAATTCAAATATTATAATTACAATTTTGCCTATTACACAAGGCACGTAACCCACATGCATTAATATATGACGGAATGTCTCTTGTGATTTCGATCTTCACTATGCATACTCAGTTTCCTTCTTTAAAACGAATGTTTCCGCCCCATTTATCATCTGTTATCTCCATCACCGTTCCAAATGGTTTAACAACGTACAGTATAGACTCGTTTCAAAAGGAAGGTTTTATATTCTTACGCATTTCGTGGACATACCCGCGTTTGTTAGTATAAAAATTCACTAACATTTCCATCAGAATGGTGGAATTTCAAATTCCCAACATTTTCCTCAATTGCATTTGCACAACATTTCTCGTTAATCATTTTTACAAATACACTATTTTTAAAGGAGTCTAACTGTATTCCTAAAATCTGATCATCACTGAGGTTAACTTTATCGTAGAGCCATTCGTGTATTTCAAATGAATTTGGTCTTACGAATGCTCGATCGAAGGCAAATTTCAGGGTGTTCTTTCTGGTAACTAATGCCATCTTCTTTCAATGCACGAACGAGAATGAGAACAAGCGTTCCGCTTAGTTCACTTTTCCTTACGATAATCACTCCTACACAGCGAAAACAAACTCACGGTTGAGGCCGAATCGCTTCGCTCACTAAACCAGGAAGTCCCCTCTACGACTGCTGACACTAGACTGTTCGTCCGGGCCGCAGTCATGCGCTCTACCGCCTGAACTACTCGTCAGCCGTTAAGCTATAGATATTTGAATTATTAAATTTTTTACGCTTCTTAGTGTATTAGTTACGTAATGGATACACCAAATGTGGATCAAGGGACACCCTTGAGTAACCGGCAATGAAATTGCTGACAATGGGAAATATGCACGTAATTCAAATATAGGTCTAGTTTACTAGCGGAGTTTTTACTATTATTATTCCGTGATTCACTAAAAGTGTGTGGCGGAGGGTGCATTGCACCTATCCGTAAAGTGTGGTAAAGTTTAAATGCACTCCGGACCAGAGTGACAACTGATAGATTTTGTTACAGGTAAGGCACGAGGAATTACATTGCAGTGGCGTAGCTAGGGGGGGGCGGTGGGGGCGGTCCGCCCCGGGTGTCACCCGTTTGGGGGTGACACCCGCATTTCGAAAATAGTAATCGAAATTAGTGTGACACAAAAAAAAATTAATATTCTTTTATCTTTTGATGTCGAAAAACGTCTACTTTTATTATTATGAATATTTGTTTTTAAGTTGATCTAGCGCTTTTTCAAATGGGATCCGGGGGGCTGTGCTCTTTCGTTTAGTAGAGTATAATTGTTGGCAATACCGTGCGCTCGGCTTAAACAAAGGGAGCATCGCTCTGTAGCTCTAACAATCACAAGAAACCGTTGATTGTTGTGTTTGCCGCCCGTCACTGTTTGGTTTGTTACAAGCGGCGCTGGATATAATGTAAGTTTGCTTGTATAAAAAAGATGACGTTTTAAAATTAAAGTATATAATTATAATGTTAGATTTTCCTTTAAAAAATGAAAAAGTGACCAAGCGTATGTCCGAATAGGCGTAGTCTTGGCTTCAAAATTGTTTTGATTATTTAGAATTCCATTAGCTTTCAAGCTAAGATTTTCAAGTGCCTTGAAGTATTTTCTAGTAATTTTTGAATTTATTATCTGACAGATTCGTATTGTATCAACCGAGTACATTCCACGTTGTACGATTTACACTCTACGTGCCTACCTATTGTCGACATAAAATCTTATCATGTTCGAATTTATGTAAATAAAAACTGCGCATTAAACTAGCAATACTGTCAGGTTTCAAGTCAATACGAACGGGCCCAAGTGTTCGTTGATGGTACCGTCTGTCGTTGGTAATCAGTTTTTGTAAAGCATGTGTTTAAAACAGTCGGATCCGCTTATCTTGCAAGCGAAATCGTGACATTAGTAAGCACTAAGCACTTAAATTCTAGGTTCATGTAAGTTTGCTATGCTTTCTACTGCTGTGGAATATGCAATATGATCGCGATGAAATAAATAAGCGTATGATTCTCTAAGAATTTTCCATAATAAATTTAGAGAAGAAGAAAATTTGTATTATAGGTAACCTCTCTGTCGAATACAGTTACTGTACCTAAATTATTCCGGGTTCCTTAAATCGACAGGGATGTCGAACTTCTGTTCCTGAACAAAAATTGAGCTTTAATTATAAATTGAACGAACAATCAAGCCGTTTACAACATTTTTATTTATACGCTACAGAGCGTCGCTAGACATCTCAAATTTACGCGTGGAGACGGTCTTCTGTACATACAATGTCATATTTAGGAGTCTGTAGCTACGTGTATCTTGGGTGGGTAGTAAAATACTTCACTTTTTAAGTACTTCATGTAAAGACGGCAGATATAGCATAGGCATGTTCTTATATTACCTGACTCGTTGTTTGTTTAATTACGTTGTTTTTATATTAAATTTATTATTCTATTTTTATGAAGGAACTTAATGTAGAGTTGCTTCTCCGACTATGCAGTATCCCCCTGAGTCTCACGACTTGTGGGATCCGGGTTCTGGGTTTGCACCGATGGATCCCCATCTGGGTCTGGAATTGTTACTACTTCGATCAAGCCACTTCTGTTAACTTTCCTCTCGATATCCCTTGGTCCTGCAAATACAAAGGTTGCGAAGTCATTTAAATACAGCCTATATTAACGTTTCAATAACATGTGATTGGGTGGGTAGTTTTCGGCTTTTTTAAATTTAAAGCGAAATATTATGGTCGCCCTATAGTTACACTGGCTAAAATTAAAATCTCAACATGCATACAGGAATGGTAGAATTTTAGGAAACTTTGAAGATATATCCAGGGCCGTACCCAGAAGAAATAACAAATGGAAATGGATCAGGCTAAGTTATTACCATTAGATACAGTTGTCAGTAAGAAATGTGCCCAACTTGAGCACCAATACATTCATGGATCCTTGCCGGCATTGAATCAAAAAGTGTTCGGCTGTCTTCTTGGGGTATGTCTCTTTACGCCTGCATGTTTTTACAGTCATTTGTTGCTCAGTTTGTGCTGGGTGACCATGTGATCTAATGTGTCTATTCCTGGTATCCCAGAGGTGCTCTATTGGGGACAAATCCGGGGACCGTGGCTGTTCAAATTGTGATGGAAACTGCTTGCAAGACTTATGTAACGATGGCCTCAGTATGAAGACGGGCATTATCTTGTTGGAGGATGTGATTTGAAGGTTAAACATCAAGGGTATCACAATAAGATGCAGTACCCCGTCCACATAGAGGTGGGCTGTCATTGTACCATTCAACAGCCGACGCAGTCATGCTGTCGAAACTGATTGCCGCCAAAAATGCCACGGTGGCTGCACTTGTGTGATGTTCTGAAATCACAGCAGATAATACGTTTTTCCACTACGCCTGCGAACATGTCGTCAATTATCACTTTGTCACAGACAGAATCGAGACTCGTCTCTAAACACAAATGTACGCCATTCACGTGTCCATTTTTGTTTTGCATTACACCAGGTTAGATGATGCTGGCAATGAAATCAGATTAATGGAAAACATTGCACAGGGGTCAGAAAGTGTAACCCAGCTTCAAGCAATTGGTTTACAATCGTCCGGGGAGGGGGGGGGGGGAGGGTGACTATCTGTAACCACTGCTTGGATCTGACCTGCAGTGAACCATCTGCCAGCAACAGCCACCCACACAATTTGGTGGTCTTCACGTGCTAACGGTGCTGTTATCAATCTGTATGAACCTGCGCCTGCTCTAGGAGTATTAGAGCTTTCTTTCACCACTGTGTAACAAGTCTGCATACTGACATTGCACTACGGCCAATCCTTCGGGAGATTTCACGATATGGTTCACCTTTTTAAAACACGTCAATCCTCCAACCTCTCTCACAGTGAGACATTTGGGTGTAGGGAATTGTCACTCTTCGCCTTGACATACTTAGCCAACAAGAACTCGTGGACAACAAAGTGTCATGTTACACCACACTGTTCGCCACTAGTACGTTAAAAAATAAATAAAAAATAGTAATTTACTTAATAGATAGCACCGTAATTCTCATATTATTACATATAAAACTTTCAATTTTAAATCTTTTAATACTCTTCATGTGGTCATACTTGGGGCCAATTTTCATTCATTTATCACAACACCGTCTGGGTGTTGGGATTTTAATTTGCACCAGTTGGTGTATCAGTTGCTACGTGTAAAGGTCATTCTGCACTTTGCCATTACTGGTCTGTATCGCCACCGCAACAACAGTCGGCCAAGTGACGACTCGCCCCCTCGCGTCCACACTTTTCCATAGCTGGCCCGTGTCCCCACGTCGTCTTTAGTCTCCTTTAAGGTTTTCAGGTGATTGTTTCAGAGAATCAGTGTTGGGGATGACAGGTAGGTTTGACACCCTACTTTATTATACTGTATTTTGCACAGTTTTGGTACGAAAGTACATGAAAATACTTTTTTATCTGACTCACGTAATCACCCAACTGGTTGATGTTTTATGTACAAAAATAATATCCCAACGCAGTATTAACAAATCATCACCACACTGTACCGGAATGAAAGATTCCCGCGTGTTTCAACGCAATCACAATGAAAATATGTCAGTCACTTCGCACTTGACGTTTTAGTTTTGTTTGAGGTTCTTTTCGATTCACTCAGTATTTTTTGTTAGTAAAGAGCGAGATTATAACATATTTTAATTTAAATATAGGTCGTAAAGATTTTGATAGTAAAAATAATAATTTCATGTTATCTCAAAGTTCTAGTCATAGAGTTTCTTATTGGGAAACTCGCAGTGCACCTATATCGTAGTCACCTAACTTGGAAATAAGTAATAAAAAGACCCCGTTTGTCAGTGCTGCCAGCCACTTGGCTTTGAATATCCGTAGATGGCCGCTAAAATTTCCGTAAATTCGGTACAAAACTCCGGAGACTCGCTAACCGAAAGACTGAAACAACAATTATTGACAATAGAGTGAAAATTAAAAATACTTTTTATTTCCAGGTCTTTAAAATTCGAAATTCAAAAAAATATTCTACATTGAAAGTAAGAAATATCTCTGAACATGGTGTCACTTTCATCACTGCTACTGCTGCTGTGCCTACTCTTCTTTTTTTCTGAGACCATATATTAAATTTAGTTCTATAACAGGAAATGTTAAAACGCCGTGCCAAGGAGCGTGTCACCGTGCATAAAGAGTGCGCCGATTGTTCTGTATTGTGGTCTTTTAAGATCTATAAAATCTATAATCAAACGAAATATAAGCTTTATTTCGTTTCCACGCGAGCGGTTGCTAGGAAACGAATCACAATTATTGTAAATTCTGTAATGCATTAACACTATACGCTCAAAGTCTAACAAAACACGAATATAAGGATAAATCAACAACTAATAAAACGTAGCAAAAATCCGTAGATATTTTAACAAAATCTGAAAATCCTAACTTTTTATAAAAATCCGTAGCAGCACTGCCGTTTGCTCACGAGTACAAAGTTAACAATTCACCTGTTGACACGGTAGACTCCCTGAAGTATCTAGGCGTAACAGTACAAGTGCAACATGAAATGGGACTTGCACATAACTTCCGTCGTAGGCAAAGCTAATTCTAAACTACAATTTATAGGTCGTATTTTGAGAAGTTGTAATGCTCATTCAAAGGAAATAGCGTACAAAACACTAGTGCGTCCGCATTTGGAATACTGTTGTGGAATTTGGGATCCGTATCGCAAGAGATTGATTGACACGTTAGAGAAAGTACAGAGGAGAGCCGCTCGATTCGTGACTGCTAGTTACAGTCCTTACGTAAGTGTCACAGAGATGATACGTGGGTTGGGCTGGGATTATTTGGCGGACAGACGACGTCGTTTTCGTTTGAATTTGTTGGAGAATATGCGAAAATCTTTAATTTACGAGTGCAACGAAATACTTCTTCCGCCAACCTATTTAGGTCGCAATGACAGGAGGGATAAGATTCGAGAAATAAGATGCCGTACTGATACATTTATTTATTCCTTCTTTCCTCGTTCTGTTCGGGATTGGAATGCACTGAATTAGGATTGGTGCTCAGCACCCTCTGCCACCCACAGTAATTGTGAATTGCAGAGAATGGATGTAGAAGTAGATGTAGAAAATGAGACCTACAGATTAACCTGAAATTCGAATCACGGAGCGTCCTAGAATCCTCGCATTAACAGATAAAAGCTATACCAGAGGTAGATGTCAATTTTTAGGTCCGCAAGAATTACAGTCGAGGCCGGGATTTGAGCCGGGACCGTACCCAAATCGCACGCAGTCATTTGAGTCACCAGTCCGAATGTAGGTGTAATGAAAAATAAGTTTGGAAACATGATAAAATGAACATACTTTTTTTCTATACCTATCTAGATTTGCTATCAAAAAACACGAATCCACTTTTATGTGTTTGAAAACATATGAGATTTTTCAGTACTTCTAGATTAATCTGGCGTATGGTTACGGCGTGCGATTCGGGTGTGGGAGGTCCCCGTTACAAATTCAGATCTCGTCTACAATTTTTGTAAGTCTTAAAATTGATCTTCAACTCTGGCAATATATATATATATATATTTAATGCTAGAATTTCTACATTTTAAGAACATCGATAAAAAAAAAAGACATTTGTTTTAAGACAAACAATAACATGAAAGCAACATTTGGTCGTAAGAGAAGGGAAATTTCCGAACTCTCTATGCGCTTCTCCATATCCAGCAGGCCGACACTGATCCGCACCGTCAAAACATAAACCAATCCAATGATGGTTGGGTGTCGGCCGACACACCGTGTCATTATGGAGTGTGTATAAACTACGTTTCTCGGTCTAGGGGGGAGGGGCTGGCTGGTAAGCTACGCTGGGCTACGAGGGGGGAGGGGGGGGGGATTCCGAGCAAGGCCACGTAGCTTTTCGTTCATATTATTTGTCACAGTTAAAATGAGATACAGAACACTCAACAGCATGTAAATATTTATTTCCGCCATTTAATTATATCCATATGTGATTTACGATAGTCTGGCGAGAGAAAACAGTACGAAATGTTTTCTGGAATCAATAGGCAAAAAGGCTACGTGCTACGTGAAGGGGGGGGAGGGGGTAGAGACAAAAGCCACGTCGGACTACGTGGGGGGAGGGAGGGTTTACAGGAGACCAAAATGGGGCTACGTGGTTTATGGACGCTCCCTTAGGACAAACTTCGATCGATTGAGTGCCAACAGTAAGAAACGTGTCGGTGCGGTGACGGTGCGGAACAGTATCAGGCAAGTGAGGTCCGGATCAGAGGAGTTAAAATGAATCTAAAACCACTTTCGATCACCAGTGAGCACACGTGTCTAAAATCTTGCCATATTGACTATTGAACATCAAGTAACTCAAATTGTTAATTTTGAAAAATGTGATTTACGAGTTTGCAGCAGTGAAATCTAGAAAGAGGAGATTGTGAAAGCAATTGCTTTTAGATTATTTGTATATCTTTTAAATTTTATTAATATTACAACTTTATTAACTATTATTTTTGAATAACAATAAATTTTTATTTAATTGTGTATTATTAATATCATATTTTACACTTACAAAATGATATATTTTACTTAATTTTGAATTTAAGCTTTCGAGGGGTGACACCACCGATATCCGCCCCGGGTGTCACCCACGCTAGCTACGCCACTGTTACATTGCGCGTTGTTTTATCATAATTTTACCAAGTTAATCAATTGCAAAGAATGACTTGCCAGAAGATACCGTTTAGGTCTTCATTCTTGACAAGCTTTGAAGCTAGTAACATAATAAAGTAGCAGAAAAGTATTTTTTCCAGAAAATCGTTGTTTGGGAAAAAAAAATCCTTACAGGTGTACCGCCAGATTTTGTTATCACAACACCATCAGAAGGTACACCCATGAGGACTTCGCTGAAATCATACGCCCGGAAAGTCTAGATTCTTATATAATTTTTTCACGTTTTGTTAATAAATAAATTTATTGTTTTGGTTTTCTTTAATTGAAATAGGTTTTATTTTTTACTTTATTTGATCTTCATGTTTTCTATACTTGTACGTCGTCAAAAAGTACTTTAAACAAATTACATAATATCATGAAGATCGATTTTTTCTTTTTTCTACCATCGATATGTTTAATTCACTGAAGTAGTGGGGTGTAAATAACAGGGTAAATGGTTGAAAATAAAATAATGCACATGACGAAAACAGATTCGCCTCCTAACCAAACTTCAGTGGTTGTTGGATAGGCAGATTAGAATGTCAATGTTAATATATTGGACGAAATTGCATTTGTTATATCTGTTAGAAGTAATCGGATTTGTTTTAAAGTTGAAATAATATTAAAACATGCTTAACAATATCTGCAAATAAAAATGTAGATTTAAACCCGGGTTGGAAAATTAGGGAGCTGACACCTCACCGCGTAGACAACGCCAAATTTTAAAATTAAAAAACATTTTAAAATTTCAATAATTTGTATCATTTATCAATAAATTACGTTTTTTATTTAACGAAACCCCTACCTCACAATTTTGTATATTCCTTGAGTATGATGGAGTAGTATTGTACCCTTTTTACGAGTATGAAATACTAGAATTGGAAAGAGAACAGAGTTTATAACTGAAATGTCACAAGAGGCGCGTTGGGTATAATTGAAAGACATGAAGCAGATGAAATGTATAAGTATTGGTGATGAGGATGTTGGGAGGGAATAAATAGCCATTAAATAGCACCGAAAACGCCATTAAATGTGATGTTAAGAGCAAGAATAACAAGACAATTGGAGTGGGAAAAAAATTGCAGCTAGATACATACGAAGAAATGACCTTAATGTAACATACAACAAACACTCGCAGAGGTGTATGAGATATAAGGTAGAGAGGAGTGGTGAGGGAGGTGGTTTTCATGTAAGGACTTGTTATGTGAGTCAAAAATATTATTTACAGAAGGAAACAATGAGTTTTGCCAAAAAAATACGAAAACATAATTTTAGAAGCTAATTTATGGTAATTTAAAAATCAAAGCATTAAAATAGTTAAAATATATCAATAACGCATGACAAAATGCTAGGAAGAAATTTAGAGTTTTGGGAATAACGAATGTTAACGTCAAGCAGCCCCGTTCCCTAATGATATTCTCGATGGGCGTAGCGGTGCCTGTGACGTCACCAATGGTGTGCTGAAAATAAGATGGCGTGTGCCACTTAACGAGCAGCGGTCTGTGACGTTCCTTTGCGGTGTTGTGTCAGAACTGAGGTTCCTGCTGTCACGCGTCGTAATTACCGAGCAGTGGTACAGCCCAAAATAGCGCGCGTTATTGAAGCCACCTGCGGTGGGCCCTGCACTAGACGAGCGTCGACCGGGAACTGACTGGTGTGATGACATTTATGCGCTAGGTACCTGTCTGAGACGCCCGGGGCTAAGACGTCAAGCACAGATTGAGGTCATCGCTTTCACCTGGTGGCAGCCATCGTTCCCCACCATGCAAAGAACCTAAACCTGACGTCACGTGGTCGAGTGGAATCTCTTCGGTGACCTACTTAAGATCTTTTGCACCAAACTCCCTAAAGTACCACTACTCTTGTGAAAAGCAAATATAAATAATATATATGATTTTCCATTGAAACAAAACCTATATTAACTATCTAAAATAAGATTTTTATAACCTAATCATAAAGAATAATTCATGATATTACATAAGCCGGGAGTAAGTGAAGCCGAAACAACTTGTATATCGTAATAACATAGGAAAAGAAGGGCGAGATCGCCATATCCGACATCATCTTATCGATCGAGGCGGTCCGGATGAAGCAGATAAAAGGATTTGCCACATCTCGAAAAGTTTGTGCATGGGCACAGCATACCAGGGTGGAGCTCATGCAGGTCCTAAGTCACCATGACCGGCCACAATTGAACTATGCTGTGAGGTGGGTTAGTGTGGAAACGGAAGTAATTTATGTTGTAATATTAAATAATAAATAATTCTTCCAGCTAGCAATAATCCTAATAATTTAGATGATAATTAAAGATTTTAAAATAAATTAGTCTACAAAGAGTTAGCTGATGAATGCAAAATCGTAGTTTCATGAGCAGCTATCCACACACACAGCCAATCGATCGCATTACCAGT
This sequence comes from Vandiemenella viatica, assembly GCA_031002005.1. Classification (NCBI taxonomy): domain Eukaryota; kingdom Metazoa; phylum Arthropoda; class Insecta; order Orthoptera; family Morabidae; genus Vandiemenella; species Vandiemenella viatica. Next base: position 177,808,063 of record JARYHS010012519.1, on the reverse strand, counting down.
TAATATTCGGTCTAGCTTGATGTTTTCATATTATTACGTGTTTTTACGGTTCTTTCCCCTTTTGAAGCTTAATTTGCTCTAATTTACAAGTTTCAGTCCAGATAAATCTAACAATATAAAACATCAAATCCACAACTTGTATATTTGCATTGTCGTATTTTATAAAACTGCTAATGTTATATTTTATAAACTCCTTCTTGTTTTATTTTAATATATGGATTGTTATTTCGTCATGAGTACAAAATCATTTTAAAGTGTTATGGTGAATAATAATAATAATAATCTTTCTTGTTATTCACTTGACATTTATTTTCGTCTTATTTCATTTTATAAACAATCCGAAGAATTGAGGCATCGAAAGATATTGGAGTAGGTTTGGAAAGTAGTGCATGGAAGGGACGAGATGTCCATGATCACAAGCTGGCACTCGATTTTAGACACAAGGGTGTGGGAAGATTTTTCTTTTTTTTTTTTTAGGTAAAGGTGTCAGGAATTGGATTGAGTTACCAAGAGAAATGATGAATAATTTACCGAAAACGTTGAAAGGATTTAAAGTTAAAATTTGTAGAGAGCAAATGTAGGTGGGTGCAGGATAGGGGGAAGATGGGGGTGTAGGGAAATTGCCACCGGAGCCTGTGCTCCATTGCAATTAAATTAAATAAATTAAATTCATATACTTTATGAGCTCACCAAATGAAATCTTTCAGGTAATAATGCAGTCACAGGTTTTTTTTTTTTTTAAGTAATATATGCTGCTTTAGAGTAAGGGTTTTACAATGTTTTAAAAATTCTACCCCAAAGAACGAATAGAATCAAAATGTTATATGTTATTCATAGAGGCAATCTAAAGGCAGTTTTCTGAATCTTAAATTCTGGAGATTTAGAACATCTAGAGTGAAGGTTAAAAGAATTACAAGCTACATAAAATCATGTGCAACTCATTCTTTTAAAGACAATTAATTTTGATTCAATACATGGAGAATCCTATTTCCAATCATACGCAAGCGATACAAGTATCAGCAAATACGTTCATCTAACAAGCTACGGATTTCGATCAGAAGTATGAAATAACACACATGATGTGTTTTAAACAGTTTTTCATCGTACAATATTTAGTGTAAAGACATTTAAAGTGCTCATATGCTGTTTGATCACCACACACGCGGATTTAGGTTAAGATTAGCTTTGTTACTAGGGTCTAGAGCAATGTTTCCCAACCTTTTTTGGGTTATGTCCCACTTTTAAATTTTTTTTGCCCTCTATACATAATTTTTAATAAAACAATTATTGTATATAGGATGGTTTTTGAAAGAAAACACTTTAATATTGTCATAAAACACAGTAAGTAAATTTTAAAAAATATAATTAAATACTAAAATTCAAAATATTTTTAATAAAGATTTATTATTGGAATTGAGTGTGTTCCTTTTAAGAATTTGCTTTTTTACTATATTTTGTACCTATATCTAGCATTGCATTTAAATAACCCGAAGAGAAAGAGGTAAAGTCGTATCAAGTCAATTTATAAATTGCCCCCCTAAAAAAACCAAATTGCCCCACTGTGGGGCGTGGGCCCCACGTTGGGAAACACTGGTCTAGAGGGAAGGTTAGTGAAATTTTTTGGGTTCGTTATATTTTTCAGGTATTTGCCTTGGATAGAAAGCCATTTAGATTCACATATGTTTATGATTTCACCTTGTATGGAAGAAAGTTTAAGTCAGTATTACCAGTTGTACATAGTTATTATCAGTTGTACATAGTTAATTATAGTTTTAATTTACAATTTGTTGTTCATATAACTCTGTTTTTCGAATTATTGGTGTGAAATAGGTATAGTAAGATGGGATATGAAAGATGTCTTTTTATTGAGAAAATTTCATAAATCATATGAAACATAACCACAACGATATGCTCCACGTTGCGCTCCATAGCCGGCTTATCACAGGTTGCCTCATACCATCGCCTGTTAGCAAAGTGGAGATACTAGCTGGCATCGCCCCTGGAGACATACGCCGGGAAGTTGCCACTAGCATGGCAAGGCTTAGAGTGAACGAACACATCCAACACCCTCTACATGGTTATACACCAGCGCCATCGAGACTAAAGACCCAATCAACCTTCCTGCGGACTTCAAAGTCAATAAATGGAACACCAAGCTATGAAAGAATATTGGCTTTGGTGAAGAGAGTGCAACATGATATCGAGTGGATCAAGCCAAAAGGGGTCTACCACCTGGGTCCGAACAACCATGGCCCATATGGAAGTCACTAAATAGGCTTCGAGTTGGTCGTACCAAAGATACCCTTGCCTCAAGGGGATACCTGGGAGATCAGCCAGAAACCACACGTTCATGTCGGGACAGAGAAACCATGGTACATCTGTTGTCTTGTCCACAAATCGGAATGAATGTAGCCCAATTTGACCTCCAATCAACTATTGATAAAGCCATCCCATTGGTGGAAAAAATGCCTCATATTTGTTGTCATCGACACGAGAAGAAGAAGAAGACAATGATATGCAAAAATGTGTATCCAGCATAATTAAAATATGTCCACTAATGACTTTACATGCAGTAATTTGAAGCAATTGTGAATCTGCTGGTTTTTTTTTTTTTTTCAGTAAAGTTTGTAAAATCTTGTCAAAGGGAAGTAGTTACTCTAACCATATCATGATTTTGAAAGTCCATGGATTTTTACCTTAAATTAACTCCCTGTATCGTTAGTATCACTTATAAGCATTCTCAAGAAATTAATAAATTATCAGTAGGTGGATCATGAATGTTTGTGATAACTACAGGTTGTTAAATATCTGGAGATGAGTTCTGTTTCAAAAGCAATGGACTTGGAAGGGAACTAGCAGAATTTTTAATAGTTTGCAACCACACTTGCCGATTTTTGCTCGTTCCTATGAGCAAAAGGTGAGCGGATGAGACAATGCTTTGTGCGAAACTCAGCGACCTTTACCGGCTCTGCGCTCTTAACTCGTCAACTACAGTCAAATAGTTGCACTCGGTACAGAGATTTCTACACATACATTAGCCGCTGCTACAAATTAGCTACACTTTTAACCGGTAGCTATACAGATCTGGTTAAGTAGGGGTATAATTCTAAATAGGTGCGTAAAAGAGTTGTGTTATAGTTCATGTTTTATGTCTGTAAAACTTAAGTTATATCTGCAGAGTATTGAACTTGTAATAACCTTCGTGTTCGTAAATTTTTTCTTTGAATGACGCCATTCTGATCGCAAGAATCCAATTCATTTCACCTAGGTTCGAAGAAGTTGACGCTGGTCAATCAGGTGTCAGATAAAAACATCATAAAAATTAGATGTGGCAAGTCTTAAGACTTAGTATAAACTATAGGGCCCACATCATTGAACAAACACGGGATCGTTAAAAATATTTGTCTTTCAGGAAGTGTGATTCTTGAATAAAACAAACACCCTAAGTAAATGCAGTATGGGAACCACATTTTGCATAACAGAAATAGGAGTTGCAGGGGATGCAAAGAAGGGCTGCAAGATTTGCCTCTAGAAGTTACTCCAGGACACAATCTGTAACTGATACGATAAAGGAACTTGATAAGGATCCTTTCGAAGACAAGAGGATGTTGAAGACAATTAGGGGAGTGAACAAGGCTTGTACTGGTGACAAGGCGTAGAAAGATATTGATGAAAGAATTAAGAGACATTCATTGAAAGGAAAGGAAACTGTATAATGTAATGATAGATATTATATGCGCGTATTTAATCATATAAATTTGTTTTTAAATAATAAATATCTTACTTATAATTCATAATGTGGTAATATTTTTAATTCTGGTAATGATATTATGTACCGTTTGCTAAATTGCTACCTACAGAGATCCACTGTTTTCTGAGTGTAAATTAATCAGATGTGGCATACCTCAGGGTTCTATATTGGTGCCACTATTGTTAATTATCGCAGAATGCAATCAGTGACGGATATGATAAAGGAGCTGGAATGGGATTCATTGCAAGACAGGAGGAGAATGAGGAGGATCATGGGAGTGTACAGGGCATATACTGGCGATGAGGCATGGAAAGATATTGCAATAGGTATGAAAAGTAGTGCATGGAAGGGAAAAGATGACCATTACCACAAGCTGGCACTCGATTTCAGGCACAAGGGTATAGGAAGATTCTCTTTTTTAGGTAAGGGTGTCAGGGATTGGAATGAGTTACCAAGAGAAATGATGAATAATTTACCGAAAACTTTGAAAGAATTTAAAGATAAAATTTGTAGAGGGCAAATGTAGGTAGGTGCAGGATAGGGGGAAGATGGGTGTGTAGGGAAATTGCCACCTGAGCCTGTGCTCCATTGCAATTAAATTAAATTAAAAAAATTAATATATTTAAATGTTCTACCCTGTGTTTCATCTAAAAACTCAAAGTTTGTTCAATTTGCAGATGAGACAATTATAGGAATTAAAAATACTCCAGATTTTTCTACAGAATATATTTCAAATTATGCCTGAACTGATTAATAAATGGTTTAAAGCTAATGGCTTGTCTTTAAACTTTGATAAAACTCAGTATATGCAATTCAGTTCATCACACGGATTAATACCAGGTAAAGACGTAAAATTTGCAGGCCAGTCCATTCAAGAGGTAGAGAGTGTGAAATTTCTTGGTTTGTATATTGATCACAATTTAAATTGGAAAGTACAAGTGTCTGACTTATTAAAGCGATTGGGTGCAGCCACAATTGCAATTCGTACAATTTCAGCTATAGGTGATCTCCGTATGAGGCAGCTAGTTTATTTTGCTTATTTTCACTCCTTATCGTCATATGGAATAATATTCTGGGGCAATTCTACTCATAGAGACAAATTGTTCAGAGACCAAAAGCGTGTAATAAGAATTATGTGTGGGATTAGCAATAAAACTTGATGTAGAGAGCTGTTCAAGAAGTTAGTGATTTTAACATTAGCGTCTGAGTATATATATACATTAATGTCCTTTGTAGGCATAAATTATACTTTGTTTGAAACAAATAGTAAAATACACAATTATGGCACTAGAAGTAAAATTGGTCTTCAAAGAATTACAAGTCATTGTCATTTGATCAAAAGGGGGTCCGATATTCAGGGATACATATCTTCAATAAGCTCCCAACACATATTAAATGTCTAGCAGATGATAAGAATAAATTCAGGAAAAAATTGAAAAAGTTTTTAATTGACAACTCCTTCTACTCTGTCGAAGAATTTATTTCTAAGGTATCTAAAAAATAACTGTCAGTAGCTTGTGTAAATGTAGTATACATAACTAATTTACCATGTATGCTATATTGCTATGACTGTACATCTGGTGTATGTATTTATTTTGTTATGGAATTGTTTACGGTGTTACCATGTAGGCCTATGCTATGACTGGACATCTTCTGGTGTATGTATTATTTTGGTATGGAATTGTTTAATGTACCATGTATGCTATGACTGTACATCTACTGGTGTACTTATTATTTTGTTATGCAACTGTTTATCTGTAAATTTACAACTTTCCACGTCGCACAGAGCCAGTCTCTTATATTGGGATCAATGGAAAATGAATGTATTGTATTGTATCCATGAAACATCTATTACATGGAACATATAAACCTTCCTAATGACAAATTCCGTGTAAGTGAACTGCTTTTAAGTGCTTTATTCTGGATTTAAAAGATTAATTAGATTATAAAAAACCTTTATTTTTAAATTATTTACTCTCTTTAGTAGTGTGATGACCGGAAGATGTGGTAATTGCTTAAAGAGTTATTATTAATTGGGGATATCACTAAACAGATGCCTTAATTATGCGGAATAAATTTATGAGCTACTACACAAATAAGCGTAATGTTTAATTAAAAGTTATTTTTACTGACAAGCATTTGTCCATCCCTCCTTCAAATATTAAATCTTTGAAAAATATTCATGTCTCTTTAATTTTCAGAACTTATCCTTGACTGCTGAGTGAAAATAACTTTATCAGTAATTGATTGATATTTAAGTAAACGACACAAATAGTACAATGCGTTGATTAAAAAATTTTTAGAACGAGGAAGTTACGAAGGATTGCGGAAAACACCAGACATAATCACATTAATGACTCGAAGATTCGGTTGGAAGCTTTCTGCATGATCGTCATTTGCAAAATCTTTACTAATCCCTTTTATTTCTTCATGTACCTGCAGATTTAGGAATGTATATCTCTGGTAGCAATTGTAGTTATGACTCGTAGTTGGTTAGCAGTAGTGTGATAAATTTCTGGTGTGTTGTTTAGCATACCGACTGGTTATGAGTTATTGACAGTATAAAAAAGAAGATATGTGATTTCAGCATCACTTGAAAACAAATACGACCGAATTGCGTTATACAACTAAACTGTCATGCATGTGAATATCGAACTTTTATGTGTTGTGGATGTTAGTTAAATGCCAATGCGTGACTAATTATTGAAAATATTATGTCGTTCTTTTTGCCACCATAATTTCCATGTGATTCTAGAACTGCCTGCAAGTATCATGAGTGATAAAAATGCAGTAAGCCCGGTAAAACATTTCATCGGTGGTGGCATTGGTGGTGTGTGTAGTGTCATTGTGGAACATCCTTTTGAAACAACACTGAAAGCAGGTATCCCATTGAAAATATCCGCGTATCCAGCGCTGTTAAAAGATTTTGTTCAAACAGTTCGTAAAGAAGGTGTCGGGAAATTTTACAAAGGCGTGGAAGTGCCCATTGCTGCTGTTGCTCCTGTTCAAGCGGTTACTTTTTTCTCGTATGCCATAGGAAAACGTTTATTACAACGCACTCCTAGTGACAGCTTGCTTTTCCCTGGATTGTTTTTAGCTGGTGCTTTCTCTGGATTTTTGAAAACATTAATTCTCGCCCCAAAATGGGATTCTGATGTGGTGAAATCCTTTAATAAGTCCCTTTTAAGTGCTGATTTCCCATCCACGATCAGTCTGTTGCATAAAGAAACCGGTATTAGAAGTTTATTCAAGGGAAAAGCAGGGGTTTTTTGCAGAGAAATTCCAGCAACAGGATTATATTTTATGACATATGAAGGCTTGAGAAATCTTGTGACACCATTTGATGAAAGATCTAACATATGCATTATAAGAACTATTTTTGCAGGTGGCACAGCAGGTGTTGTGTACAAGTGTGCAATCTTATTTGGAGATGAATTATTCAGGCATGTCCAACCATCTTCAGGTATTAAAGGACTCAGTAGTGGATTAACTAGTATGATGAAAGGGGGAAGTCAAGTAAAAATGTACAAGGAGAGTGCTCCCATGATAATTCGTGCATTCCCTGCAAGTGCTGCTTGTTTTCTTGGCTTTCAGATATCTCTAAAATTACTGAACGTAATAGCACCAAATCCAATATAAGGTTATCTCTTGCTCTTAAAAAATTATTCAACTTGGCTTGAAGTTAATGATTCACTCACATATATTGTAACTCATTTATACTTTGAGTCAGCTTTGTTCCTAATTTTACACATAAAAATTGTACATTGGTAATACTGAGGTGATTTATGAATGTTGAACATTGTTTAATTCAGTGTCCTGCGTTTAATGTTTGTATCTGTACAAATTGTTTTCATGATTATTAAAGCTATTGATTAAAAAATTCATGTTATTCATTAATAATTCCTTTCCTGGGTCAGGTGCTTCCTACAATTACAAGGTTGTCTAATAAGACAATTGATTTTACACTGATTCACTTGAATAGTTGGTCTATTTTGCAACATAGTTCCCAATAAGCTCCTCATACTTCCTGTAATGCTTTCATGTCATATGCTTCTCAGAATAATGTTATTATGTTATAGCTATATAAATGATGCCATCATCTGACTTGAAATGACTGTCAGACTTGGTTTTAAGGTTTGGAAATAGGTTTGATTATGTGAATGTAGTACGATTGTGTAAATAAGGATTTGTGGTACCTGCTGAAACCTACGTTTGAATTGTAACCATGCCAGTGAGAGACGTGATCTTAGTAATCCAGTAATATACCCTTAGTCAGCCAAAGTGATAACCTTCTGCCACCACTAAATCAAACCATGTTCATATTTTCCTCAGGTTTTCTGTGCACAGACTATATTGGTTGTTTTCTACCATTTAAATATAGTCTCCATTTGTTAATTGTGCTGCAGGCAGGGCACAAATTTTTAATGTTGCTATCATATTCATTTGAATATGTTTTCATGATTTATCTTACACGAATATTTAACAACACACATTTATTTAATCTTAATTTCAGATTAAATATACACAAGCTCTGGCCTGTAACAGATTTGTTTCAGGAGTTTCATTTTGTACAGTATTCTACAAGCATTAAAGAATTTCTTAAAAAGAATTATATAATTTTTTTTTTTTTTGTATGGTTGTAAAAATTTTATTTTACTTTTCGGGCTACGATCTTTCGAGGTGGCTTTCTTGAGAAGGGTTGATGATTTTATTCCTTTAAGAATATAATTTGTGTTCAGTGTGAGTGGTAATGATGGGATACAATGTATTTTACCTGAGAGCAACAGTGGTAAACTACCACGTTTCTATGTTCTGTATTAAGTTGCTGTAGATCTTTTGTAATTATTTTAAACAAACTTTATGATAAATAGATAAAGCAAACAGTTTCATTAAAATCTTTGAATACCTATATTTGACAGATGTTTAAAGAAAAATGGTATAGATATGTTATTTAGTATGACAATTATATTTAGGATGTTTGGTAAAGTTAATTGTGCCAACAACTGACAAGTTGTATAGATGATAGGAAGATATGATGGCTCCAGCTAAAAATGAATGATGTGGGCAATTGCTGAGTCATACACTGCATTAAAAAAAATTTCCTGCATCCATGCTTCTTTCTCACAAGATTAAAAGAGCTGTTTATGATTGGCTCAGATTCAATCATCATTTCATTACTTGTTTTGAGAGCTTTTATTATAATTATTATATACCACTATAGCATATACTTATTTGCTTCTTGTTGAATGTAATCATAGTTACATATGTTCAATATAGTATCCCTGAACAGAAAGTGCCAATTGGCAATTTTTGCTCATATTACAAAGGTGAACATGACAGTAAGCAATTTTTACTCATATTACAAAGGTGAACATGACAGTAAGTTACTGGTGAGTTAGGTAGAAAGAAGATAAATTGGTAGTATAGAGGCAATAGTTTCAATTAGTTATCAATGTCTGGACCTGGCATTTAGGAGGACCTGACTTCAATTCTGGTCCAGCTGCCCATTTTAGTTTTCCATGCTTTACAGACATCACACCAGGCAAAGGCTGGCATGTTTCTTCAAAAGTCTATGGATTAACTTCTTGCCCCTAATCATCTCCATCTCAAATGTTAACAACACATAACAATAGAAATAAAAATATCAAAGCAGATGATGATTATTTAGTGGCAACATGAAAAATTATAACTTGTAAAGCAAAGTCCTTCTCTATTAGCGAGGGTACTTAAATGGCTATTGTGCAGCAGCCATATAGCAGGTGATGAAACTGGGAAGGAGATCAGTGTTGTATGGGTGGAAGGAACCTTGGGTTGAAAGCCTGACCTCTGAACTAGTTCAGAGATAATAACTGTGAGGTTAGGGACAGGGACATACTGACTCGAGGAAAACATCTCCTATATCATCATGATTATCATTACTAAATTTAAAACTTGTGTGATGAATAACACTCTGGTTTTGTATTCAGGAGGACACAGGTTCGAATCCCCGTCCTGCTGTCTAGATCTCTGGTTTCCTGAAATCACGGAGCCAGGTGTATCTGGGATGGTTCTTTCAAAGGGCCATGATCGACTTCGTTCCCATTTTTTGTCCCCAGTACTTTCCCACCTCTAATGTCGTCAACGAGATGTAAATGTATGCATATATTTGTCATTTATTCTCTCAGGAGATGCTGTCTCTGAACTTTTATTTGAATCAGTACCTCTGGTCAAAGTTTTCTACTGAGATTTAGGGCTGTTTTCCTCTCCCCCACCTCCATTTTTCCCTCATCTGCAGTCGAATCGAAAATCAAATAATTTTACTCACCATTAGTCAACACAGAATTTATTTATTTATTTATTCCAACGGAAAAACCATTTTACATTAATATATCTTATGATAGCTACTTATTAAACACAATTACCACTATTTATAAACAATTTAATTACAGTGAAAACAAGAAGATAACAAAAAATAGCAAGTATAGTTTTATATTATTAAACTAGAAAAACAATTACACAGAAGATAATTATTAATTATTCTAAAACTAATAATATGACTCAACATACAACTACAAAAAATAAAATAAAAATTGTTACAGGGAATAATAGACCGTGACTAAGCCCATCATTGCTGACTCCACTCACGTATGAGTACTTGCTTGAAAACAGCAACAATGTCAAAGAAAAAATCAAGTTCAGGAGGTATTCTGTTACCTAGTCTCTGAAACCGTTCTATGGCACTGCTAGCCTCATAGTTTGTGCGCAGATGTCTACGCCCAAATAGTTCTCTCAACCGTGTACCAGACGGACAACGAAAATATACATGTCTGAGAATTTCAGGGCAGTCTGTAACACCTGAGATTAGTTTATGCAGAAAAAGGACACCATGAACATTCCGTCTCGACTCCAAAGGATGGAGGCCAAGATAGGTTCCAACAGCAACCAGCGGAACGTCTTTGTAATGATAAGCTTCTTCATATAAACAATATAAAAATTATAAATACCTGTTTATACAATTAATAATGTAAGAACATTTATATTATATCGAATACATATTGTGTTTGCAAGTGTGTAAACTCTGAAAACATGATAGTTAGAAAAATTATGGTAGTGTGTGTTTCTACTGTCTACTCTTATAAAAGGAGACTCTTCACTTTGTCTCTGGAATTTTTGTACAAAGTAGACAATTGCATGTCATATCTGATGAGAAAGGTTTGTTATATGGTACTGGCTTGTGCGAGCCTTATTATGAAAGTTTGCTTTTAATTATTGCACTTCCTTAGGTGACCATAAGGGAGCGTGCACAAACTACGTGGCTCGGTCTGGGGGGGGGGGGGGGGGGGTTAGCTGGAATGCTATGCTGGGCTGTGGGGGGGGGGGGTTCCGAGCCAGACCACGTTGCTTTCCCTTCATAACATATTTCACAGTTAAAATTAGGAACTGAACTCACAACAGCATGTGAATATTTATTTCCCTCAGTTAATTATCTCTGTATGTAATTTACAATAGTCTGACAAGAGAAAACAGTACAAAATGTCTTCTGGAACCAAAAGGGAAAAAGCTACGTGGGGGGGGGGGGAGAGGCAAAAGCCAGGTAGGGCTATGTGAGGGGTGGGGGGGGAGGGTCCACTTACAAGTGCATAAATTTAAACAATGTCACTATGGACAATTTGGGTCAACACATTCTGCACATCATTGATAAAACTATGTTTTTTGTTAATCTGAATATTTCAGCTCAAAGAGACACAAAGTCTCTTACATCAGATAATTTCTGATAAAAGGTTTTAATTCTCAAGTGGCAATGGTAACATGAGCACTTGTGTTTGTAGTATTGATAGGCTGATCCCAGCTGCAGGGTTATGTGGGCAGGATATCCAGCAAGGTAAGTCAACATAGAATGAAGATAAATGCTAAGAAGAGTCAACTAATTAGGTATAGAGACAAAAAAAACCTAATGGTTTATAGTGTGGGAAGGAAGTGCTTGTTGAAGATGTGATGTGGTATAACTAAGGAAAGTAGGTGAAACTTGGCCTAGCACCCATCACAGATGGCAGCACACATTCCTGCAAGCAGATGAGACACCTAGTGAGTAGTTTGGATGCGAACACACCAACACTCGCCGAGTGAATTAGGAACCCGTTTAGCAAGGGCAGTAGGCAGTGGAAAAGGTGGTGGGGGGGGTGAGAAAACTCTGAATCAATAATTCTGGGGAAAAAACTAATGTAGAGAGTGGGGAAACATCAGCAAAGTAATGAACGTGGGTCAGCATCTCTACCCGTTTGCACAGAACCTCCATTTGCATGTGTTTATTGATTTCAGCCACTATCGTTTGTAATGGGTGTTGGGCTGAGTTGTTCCTTAGTTTCAATGCCTTAAAGCATTTTCAAGCTAATTATTTTGGAATAGCATTTAATAATAAATTCAACTGGACTGAACACGTTGAGCAGGTGGTAGGTAGAGGTTTCAAAATCCTTCATTTGTTGGAGAGCATTGTGGGAAAATGTTTCAGAGATGTGAAGGAATTGGGTTCAAAATCTTTGTCACAACCATTGCTTCAGTATGATGATCTAGCATGGAACCCGCCATTTAGGTATCAAATATATGAGATGGCGGAGGTGCAAAGGAGGGCAGTTACATTTGTCTGGAAATTATACAAGGCATGTTGAGTTCTGCATGAAAGGAAAAGCTGATCATGACCACAATTTATTACTTTATTTCAAGCACTGGGGAAAGGGCGTATCCAGGATCAGAACTAAGGGGAGGGGGGGGACTCGTATTGGTGTTGAGGAAGTGGGGTGGGGACTAAAACATGGTGATTCCTTACAAAATGAAACTCAAACTTATTGAGGAAACTATTTTTATTATTGATTGACATAGTAATCCAACCACTTAATCAAAGGACATACTATGTACTTAAGATGGTAACTCAATTATAGTTTTTTATGTAAACATTAATAGTTTCGGATTATCAGAAAATTTTTCACTAACTTTGTTTGTCAATACCTCATGGTATTCTTTATGAAATTTTGATGCACACTCATCAGGTATAATCCAGTCAATTTTTCCTCTCCCACAGTATTCTTGAACCAGTTTTTCACTTGTCAAAGCGTACTGGAGGCAACTTGATTTTTCTTCTAGGGGAGGTGGGTAGCAGTCCCCCCCTGTGCTCCTCGCTGTATACGCCCATGCATTATTGAATGGGAAATTTTTCTTTTGTAGGTAAGGGAGTCATGAATTGGTTATCATTACAAAGGAAGTTATGAATAATTTACCAGAACTGCTGAAATGATTTAAAATTTGTAAATGGCAAATAAAATGAAGCAAGAAAAAATTGCCACTGGATTGTGAGCTCCATTGCAATTAATTTTACAATTAATAACAATTTTTATATATTTTTTTATTTGATGCATACTTAATTTATCATCATCATCATCATCATTAGATGTTTCTGCTTAATTTATCAAATTAAACCTGTCACTGTGTTGTTCTTAATATCTCACATGATTCCTTTCTCTTTTGCTCATTACAAATATCACACCAGTAACTTCACACACAATTTGTGTGCTAATTATTCTTTATTCTCAAGAGCAGAAATCCTATATATCCTTGTACTTAATCTCACTAATCCGAACAACGTCTAACTGAAGTTTTATCCATTTCCTTTTTATTTTCTAACCTACGCATCGTATTAAGATTTATAATCTACCATTCTCAAACACACAGAATGTCCTGATGATTTCTCTCTGAGATAAATCCCATTGTAACCATTTTAAGAGATATGATAATTTGTTTTATTTCTCCTGGAATAACTATATATTTCAGCAGTTTCAAACTTCTCTTATGATCTGGAATGAAATCTATCTTAGGAATCACTTAGTTTTTATAAACCAAATAACAAAAAGTTAATTAAAAACACCAGCATTTAAGAGAATGGATTCTACTGAATTTGATTTGTATTTACTGGCATTGTTTTCCCAAATTTATTTTTAATCATGAATCTTCTGTTGATAACACATATTGTTAGATGCTTTAATCACTTTGTTAAGTATTTTGAAGTACTGTCTATGTTAGTTTTTTTACATAGAAAAAATTAAATTAAATAAAGCTTAACTAAATTTTATGGGAGAAATACATAGAGAAACTGTATGATGTGGATGATTTGGGAGAGAATTAGACAGTACTTTGAACGATTTCAAATCAAATAAGAACCTCTAAAATCCTACGAGATAAAGGAATCCAAAGATTATTCAAACTGATATCAAACAGTTATGAAACAAGAGAGATTCCAACTGATTTTAATAAAAGTACAATCTAGAATCTTCTTAAGAGTGCACAAGCTGGTAAATGTGAGAATTATTGCACTACAAGTCTAACATCACATGCTTCAACATTACTGATAAGAATAATATACAGAAGGATGGAAAGGCTAATAAAAAAATACAGTCTGTGGCCATTAGTTTAGAAAAAATAGGGTACAAAAGAAGCAATTTTGGTATTAAGATTAATACTTGAAGGTCAGAGAAAGAAAAAACAAAAATACTTTTATGGTGTTTATTTAGAAAAAGCTTTTAATAATGTTAGTAGGGACAAGATATTCAAAATTATAAAGAAATCAGGTCTAAAATATCAAGATATAAGAATACTTTATAATCTATCTAAGAATGAAATAGGTATAGTAAAAGTAGAGACTCCTGAAATGCATACATTATTATTATTATTTTTTAAGTTGTAACTAGGTTGTAATCTATCCTGATTAATATTCAAATTGTATGTAGAGGGAAAAACAATTAAAAGAACAATTTTAATCAACCATAAGTGTTCAAGGAGAAAAAAATCAGTATGCTATGATCTACTGATGACATTGAGAAGCTACTGAATATCATGAACAAAATACTGAAGATTATTGAATAAATATAAACCCAAGCAAGATAAAAGTATTGAAACATAGCAGAAATAATAGTAATAAAAATAGCTTAAATAAAAATTGGATTGAATGCAGTAGGAGAAGTAAGTGAATTCTGTTACTTAGGAAGTAAAATTACAACTGAAGCAAGAATGGTGTTGAAAGCAGAATAGCACTAGCAAAAAGTGCCTTCTTTAACAAGAGATATCTTTTAGATATATTGGTCTAGGACTCAGTAAGAACTTTTTTTAAAATTCTATATTCTATTCTTCATACAGCAAAGCATGTGTTTTGGGAATACGAGAAAGAAGGAAAATTGAAACATTTGAAATGTGGTGCAATAGAAGGACGCCGAAAATGAAGCGGAGAGTTCAGAACGAATGTGCAATGGACGAAGAGAGAAGATTGTGGTAGAAGTCTTATAGAAAGAAGAGTCAGGATGGAGTGTCACATTTTAAGACATGCTGGTGTTCAGAGACAATGCTGGTGTTAGTGGAGGGGAATAGTCAAAGGTAAGAACTGTGGATGTAGACCACAGCTGGGCAGAAAACCGTTAATCGTTAGTTACTCCATACTAGAATTTGAACAAAATAATTAATTGTACCGGTATTCAATATGACTTTTGCAAAATTCTGTTGTAAAAAATTAATGTTTATTTTTATACCCTTTATTTGTCTTTGTAACATATGATTGGTTTTACTATGATTATGACTCATACTGTATGTATGTATATTAACCATGAAATGTTTCACATCCGAGAGGTCCTTCCTCAGCAGGGATCCGTGAAACAAGATTGATAAATAAATAAATAAACGAAGTTAAAATTGCAAAAAATTAACTTTTAAAAGTTAACCTAAAAAATCGTTAACGGTCTTCTTAACTTCCTTTAAATTGAACTACCGTTAACTTTAGACTGTTACATTGGTAGTCTGCGTCGTTTGGTATGTTTGAATTGCGCGCCACGACACGCTCGTAGTTCCGCGCGTAGGATGGCGAACGGATTAGGTAATACCGAGTGTGGATATGGGCAGAAAAGCTAGAGCTTTCGCACGTTTCCATTTTACCTCTGCAAACCGGCGCTCATTACACGTGTCTGCTTCGATCGGTGATTTATTTTGATATTTTTACAATCTAATTTTTTTACTGCCAGGAAAATGTCACTATTTAGTTGGTTTTGGTTTGGTGTTCGTTAGTGAAATAATTTAAACTGACATTCGTTAAATGATTACGTCATGGAAACTGAAGCTCTTGAATCCGTTAGTGAATGCAGCAACGCTAACAATAACAACGAGAATATTAAAAATCCTAGGCCACATTAATACAATTATGTTGCATTTAAATCAAGACTGGGAGCACAGTTGATTTATGAATGCAAACTGTGTTTGCCAAAACTTTCTAAATCCAAGGCTCACGTGTCTATCCTTAGTTATCCAGAGCGCACATTGAGCTGCGTGGCGCAGTCGGGGCAGCGCAGAGCAGGGCAGGGCAGCACGGAAACAGAAACTGTGTCGGGCAGTTGCACGCGCATCAAAAGGAACACAGAGGAACATGTTGTTG
Source organism: Vandiemenella viatica (assembly GCA_031002005.1). NCBI lineage: Eukaryota > Metazoa > Arthropoda > Insecta > Orthoptera > Morabidae > Vandiemenella > Vandiemenella viatica. The sequence goes on along the minus strand of JARYHS010012519.1, from coordinate 177,791,873 downwards.
ACGTTGCTTGTTCCTTCATGTTACCCAATGTTGTTAAATATTTCTCAGTGTTTATGTCAACAGAAACAAAAGTTCCTTGATGTTGACTGTTTCCAGAAGTAGCGGTAAAGATGAAAGGAAACAAAGGAACATTGGTAAACATTATCGTGTTTAAAACTGTTGTTAAGGCGCGTCCACACCAGAGGAGCAAAAAGGAACTTCTTGTTGCTAAACAGTTGCGGTCTGTTTCTAGAAACAGACAGGGGCGTAGCTACTATGGGGCTAGGCGGTGCAGTGCACCGGGGCCCTCACGCTCAGGGGGCCCCCAAGCATACCTCAAGGGGCCCCATAGCGCACCTCTAGGGGTCCTCAAGCGCAGTTTAGAGGGCCCCACGAGCCTTCATGGCAAACTGGTGACATTTTTTTTTTTTAGCTCTACCGTCGTCTAAGGGGCCTCTGAGAGTACAAGAGCCCCTCACTAAGGGCCCTCGCTGTGTTCAGGGGGGCCCCAACCACTGCTCAGGGGCCCCTAAAGAATAATTCAAGGGCCCTCATCCTCAGTTCAGGGGGCCCCTACCAGCACACAAAGCAAAAAAAAAAGGTCGCCCGTCTGGCCTGAGGGCCCAAAATAAATTTTTTGCACCGGGGCCCTTGTTGACCTAGCTACGCCACTGGAAACAGATCGCAACTTTCAGAAACATTCCGTCCACACCAGAAAACCTAATTTAGGAACAGTTTATTTGAGTTACTGTTGTTACCCGTCCACACCAAGAGCAACAATCTTTATTTTTCCGTGTGAAATAAAACTTTGTCACAATTATAATTCAGTTAGTATACGATGATGTGGTGCGACAGTGATGTTTTGTCAGCAGCTGCTGCAATTTATATTATTTTGAGTCAAAAGAAAAAAATAAATCGCAAATGCTCGATGAGACTAAGTCTTTTGGAGAGAAATCAACACGGAATAGAATGACTCACGGATTCTTAAAAAAAAAAAAAAAAAAAAAAAAAAAAAAGACCATCTGTTATCAGTACATATTGAGGATGGACAAATCAAAAACTTTATTCGAATGAGTAGCACTGATTTAGAATGGCTACTTTCTAAAACTGAACAGTTTATTCGAAAACAAAATACAAACTACAGAGCCGCAATATCTCCAAAGGAACATTTGCTGCTGACTTTAAGATTTCTAACTACTGGAGATTCATATACATCTTTGATTTATTTATTTCGAATCTGCTTTAGTTGTTTTTCTTAACATCACCCACGAATCATGTTTCTTAAGCACGTGGATTCCACAAACACTCTGCATTTCTACAGGGCGTTCGCCGGGAAACGCAACCCACTGTTAGCGCTACAAGGAAGAAACTGCTCCCGGCGAGCGAGCGCTCAGTTTCCGGCATTGTTCGACCGTCGGCCGCGGACTATTTCATAATAATTACGCTTCATAAACTTGTGTGCTAAGCATTTAAATGTGACGTAATTCATTAGCTTACCTTATAAAAGATGCTGGAAGTGTTGACCCTCTTGTGTAATGCACATTTCACATCTTCTGAACATATTTCGAGACACACGCTGCCCTAACTGACTTAATGATTTTTTGGGTGACTGTTCTAGTCGAAAAGCGATATCGTTAATTTTCTCCTCTGTGAGAATACGGTTGACCGACAGTCTCTTTTTGTTAAAAAATGAACCCGTTTCTCTTACTTTTTTAACCAGACGCAGAATTGTTGATTTAGCTGGCAGTAAAGCGCCAGGAAATTCGCGACGAAATTTACTGCGACACTTTTTAAACGACTTCTTCTTCACATATGTATCGTAGAGAAATATTCTTTGTTGCAAACTGTAACGTACCATAATTTTACTCACACTCAAACACGGTACAGATTAATAAGAGTATGAAGCCCCAAACCAGCCAAACCGCAAAGAAACGTTTATTCACAACACTGATTAATAAGAGACTGAAGTCACAAACTATCTACAATGCAAAGAAACCGTTCTTAACAATGTAAGGGTCACTGCAATGCACTGTTGGGGCAGCGGAGGTGTTAAACAGTGCGGTGATTCACGGTGCCGGTTGGCGGAAACTGCTGGCGGGACTGACCGAGCAAGTTGCCGACGGCAACAGACTGGGAGGGTAGTTTGGTGTGGACAGCTTGTTCCGTGTTGCTGTTACCTCAGTTGTTGAACTCCCAAAAAAATGTTCGAGTGGACGAATTTAATAAATTTAATTCAATTATATAGAAGTGCAGAGTGTTTCTGGAACCCATGTGATTCAAACTATAAAGATCGTAGGTGATGTTAAGTAAAGCAACTGGTGCAGAATTAAGTGAAGTAAAAAACTCAGTTACACAGTTTTTTAGAGAAAAAAAAGATCAGGAACTTTTTTTAAAAAAAAAAACCGAGAGAATAAATGGTTTGCTTAAAAACATTTGGAATTTCTGTATCAATTTGCCACGGAACCATTCCTTCTGATGACACAAAATAGCTAGCAAATTCCTGTCGAATAATTTTTGCTTCAGTAGACGCTCGTTTCTGTAATGGAAACTTTACTGTTCCTGGTATTAATTCACCATTATCATTGTCTTCAGCATCAAATGTAGTGGGCGGCGTGTTGAATTGCTACGTCTGAGTAAATTGTGTATACATATAGTTACAATTATTTATACATTTTCAGAAGAGAGAAGTAATGGTTTTCTTGATACTCTGAATCCAGTTGACAGAATTTCCAGTACATTTCACACTTATCTTGCCCTAGAAAGCCGATAGTTAAAAATTCTTCTCGATGATACTTTTTCTTGGTGTCCGTGATAAGGTATCAACAGATTAGGAGATAATGGAAAAGCCTCATCGCCCAAAAATACACAAGGCACTGATTCCGTTCTATCAGGAAGAGGACCATCAGATCGTAAATCGTGTATTTGCAAATACACCACCATCTGATATGCGCCATTGAGATCCAACGTTCATGTACATAACCTTGTAATTAGCATTTACTACCACAAAGAGTATACAAGAACTTATGAGGCGTTCAACTCCGTGTTGGTTTCTCTCCAAAAAACATGGTCTCATCCGGCATTTGCGGCTACTTTTTTTTTTTTTACTCAAAATAATATAAACTGCAGCAGCTACTCATCAAACATCACTGTCGCACCACATCATCGTATACTAACTGTATTATAATTGTGACAAAACATTTTTATTTGGCACAAAAAAAAAAAAAAAAAAAAAAAAAAAATTGTTGCCCTTGGTGTAGACGGGTAACAACCGTAAACAGTAACACAACTAAACTGTTCCTAAATTAGGTTTTCTGGTGTGGACAGAATGTTCCTGAAAGTTACGATCTGTTTGCGTTTCTAGAAATAGACCGTAACAGTTTAGCAACAAGTAGTTCCTCTGGTGTGGACGCGTCTTTAGAGCGCAGTTTCTTGCGGCAGTTCACAAAGCATTGTTGTGTTGTACGAGAAACCGACAAAAAAAAAAAAGCGTAACCAAAAACATGTCGATGCAAAAACTCGATTTTTGATTTCTGAATTAGACTGGGATTCCGAGCTTGGAAAATTGTTATTACTTTAACAGAAGCCGAGTTAGATAAAACTATGCAAAAGTGAGTATATGAAAAGAAGAAACTCTCATCTGGCTTTTGCAGTGACAAGAGAAATCTCAAAAGATTATTTCTGGATGACTCGAGCGGAGATTCACGGCATAATGTAACCTGTTATTTTCTCGACAACGCTCAAATACCTATTAGAACTGAAGAAAATCTCGCAGGAGTTACATGTTTATTAATTTAATTATTTAGCGTTTGATGGTACATGATATTTATAAGAATGTTTTTCTCTTTTATTTCATATTACATTTTTAAGAAAACTACATAATAGAACCTAAGAAACTAAAAAAGCAGTGTTCAACAAATTATTCGTTGAATGATGTAGTACAAATAATAAGAAAACAAATAATGCAATAATAGCCTATATATCAATCTTGTTTTCAAAGTTTTATTAAAACTGAATTCAAAAAGAGAAAAAAAAGTGAAAATTGTAAGTAGATAGTTGTATGATAAATAAATGCTGAATTTACTCGCCACTTGTTGGGCTCATTGTCAAAATTTCTTGTTTAAATTTAATTTTTATATACTGTATTTATTATGACTGATATAGTGAATCGTAGGTTGGTTAGGCACCAGTTTAATCAATTTTTCTTAATCCATAGTTGACGATGATTATAAGTGAAGCAAAATTAAATTAATTAAAGATTATTAATAATGCAAAGAAGTGTTACGGCAAAAACCGGCACGAGTGAGCTGCGACGCAATGTTTCTGTGTCGTGAACACAACATGGCGCAGGCCACGTGCTGCGCAGTACTGCGCTGCCCTGCGTCTCAATACGCGCTGTTCCGCCCCAAAAAGTAGACACAGAAACTGTGCTGCGTCAACTGCACGTCAATGTGCGCCCGGCCTAAAGTAATCCTAAACAACATATGAAGAGGATGCATATATCCAAAGATCAACAGTTTGAAGAAAAAAAAAAAAAAAAAAAGCAGGGCCAACTCGTGGGAAAAAAGAAAAATAATTCCAAGCCTTCTTCAAGTGCTGTAGCTACTTCTGATGTAGATAGCAGCAGAATTGATTTGCTTTCATCTCCATCTACTAATAAAAGTTTAAGTCAACAAATCATTTGGCATCGTAGCTAACGGCACCGTCGTATTCCAAACTGATGTTGACCGATGTATTATAAACATTTTCGTTGCCGACATGATTCCACTATATGCTGAAGAATTCGATACGCTTGAGAAACTGGTTAAAACTCCAGTAAAAATTCAATTTCCAGAAGTACATTGGGTAGACGTATTATTGATTCACATCATGATACATAGCACCATGGTATTTCTTGCAATAATACATATTGCAATACATAAACATCATATCCACTTTTGGATGGTTAACAGTTAACTTTATCTTGCATTAAATTTGCAAAAAATGTAATGAATTAACAATTATCGAAGTTAACGATTTAACGATTAACGAAGTTAACTTTTCGATAACTATGCCCACCTATGATGGAGACAAATATTAGTTGTGTAAAACAAATAATTGAAGACGTATTGTTGCGATCCGCGGTCAAATTCTAAATTAATTAACATTCGTTTGCTAATTCTAATATTTATCAAACAATTAAATCTAATATGTTGGATACAAATGATGTTCAGGAATTTTAAGTGAAAAGAATCAGTTCTACGGCCACCACAGTAATCCAATCCGCCACTATTTACACTATACAAACTCATCCATTCACCCTTGACAAGAGACAGTCATGGCCGAAGCTCGCACTCTCATAGGCTACTTCCTATTCCGGCTCCACAGTTCTGTCACAGCTGGACATATCGACTCGGCGACGCGCGCAAGCAGGCCGATTACACACGATTCGCTACTGGAGCTCCAGTCCATTCCTTAAATATCCTCACCTCCATTGTAAAAGATTCGTTTTTTTTGACACAACCACGCAGCAGATGGCCCTCGCAATTTTCAAGCGCGCCAGTTCAAATGAGCAACCGCTTCTATCGGGCCCCCAAACACTACACTCAAAGCCAACCTAACCCTATGCCTGTCCAAATATGTAACAGTATGTATGAAATGCTCTCGGGTGACTAGCCGAGTCAAGAATGCGCTGTCACACGATATTTCGGCAACTAAATTCATTGTCGCCATCTTCTCGGCAGCGCCGCTGACGCACCGCTTCGATGACCGGCGTCCAAGCATCACTCTGTTCGTACCCGCCGTCTCGGTTGACGAGGTTTGAGGCAAGACGAATTTCAACAGCTTCCGTGCTGTCCCAGAAACTTCTAGTGTGCGCCAGTTGCCGAAATATCGCGTGACAACGCATTCTTGACTCGGCTAGTCACCCGAGAGCATTTCATACATTCTCAACGCCGAGAGAGACTTCGTTCTTATATATGTAACAGTATGTTTGCAAGGGGTATGTTGATACGAAGAGGTTGGAGCAAGATATGAAGAGATGGAGAATTGCATCAACCCAGACGAGGGACTAATGACAGAGGAAAAAAACAAATACCTGTTAATCCAGGACGTCCCAAAAATACTTCATATGGGTATCTTTCTAAAAGCATCTCTTTTGCAGACCAATCATTCCAAACCATAGTCGGTCAGCTCCCTTCCTATATTCAGTGCATCCAAAACTTTCTAGCCACAATTCCTGTACCACCTCCAACACAATACATCTTGTTAAATGCTGACGGTATGGCTTTTCACATGAGAATGAAAAGTTACTAATCTTTTATATATATATCACTCTGCAGCCACAACTACCAAGCGCAGACCACTGTTTGTGTGTGTGTGGTAGTAGATCACGTCTCCCATCGTGCACTATCGTAGTTGCATGGCGGTAGCTGTGGAGTTGTGAGAGATATGATGGTTGAAATTGGTCGAGCTGAGGCATTTCCATATTTCGACCAAAGACGCGTGTGTCCCTATATTTCGTTTTGCAGTCACGACTACCTAGCGCAGACCACTGGTGTTTTCGTGTGGTACTAGCCTCAACTTTACCATCGTGTACTATGATAGTTGCATGTCTGTAATTGAGGGGGAGGGGGTGGTCGGAGATACAGTAGTTGAAAGTGGTCGACACGGGGAATTTTCATCTTTGGAATAGTCTAGAATGTTCTTGAATGTACTAAAATGTTCTAGAATACTACAATTTTTCAGCTATTAAGAAATATAGATAATTTATATCCAACATATTTAGTGTGTTAACCGATTTTGACTGGACTTTTACTGGCGGATTGCTGGTTTGGCAGGAAGTAACATAGGCTATTTTTTTATCCTGAATGTATTTAAGGTTCCTAGCAAAAACATAAAACTCTTCAAAATCTTGAGAAACACGAATTCATTGGCACCAGCTAGTTTTTCTTTAATGGTAAGATCTTTCATCAAACTTGCGGTATTGCCATGAGTAGTGTACCCTTTCTTCCTTTTCCATCTGGAATCCTATATATGACTCAGGTCCATACACGATATCTTTATTATCTGGACAACGTTCTCAGCTTTCTTGATGAGACCAACTACAATCGTATTCAAAACCTCACGTGTTTCTTTTCCCACACCCAGTTCACCATCTTGGATATGACCTTCTTCAATTAGCAACCTCAAACTAACCAGCCTGCAACAGTACCTTCATTTTGAGAGATGCCATACAGTCATTCCCATACAGCTTTGTTAACAACAGTATTCATATATGCGCCAATCAACAGTCCCTCACACAATTTTACATTGTGTACTACTAGATATGGCAGATAACACCAGGATAGCAAACAATTTTCTCAAGCTACAAGACAACTGTAGCCCAACAATCCCCAAATCTTCCAGTACGAACGACCTTTTTAGGCCTTGAATCTGTTAACCGCACCAATGGCAAGGTTATGGTTTTCTACAAGTCATCCTGCAATGAGATCCTCCTCTTCAAAATACTTCCTGCTCCTGCAAGAACATACTTCAGCAGACCCGCTAACCTCTGAAAACTCCTAGTTCATAAACACTAATCTCCTCACGTCATAAGATCAGATCCATGCTTCCATTAGCTGCTCATGTCACCAATCTTGATAACAACAGTTGAAATTCTTCTAATTTCAGAGTTGGTGGAATTCTAATCCTCTACAACAGCAGCAGTTTCTCTGAACTCAAAGTGTGGAAAATGATTTATCAATACAGAAGAGTACAATGGATCTCTAGGATCTCAACCAGAGATAACATCCAATATTTTTCCCCCATGCAATAATTAGTTTCTACTCCCTTCTAAAGAATCCACATTTTAACCTCTGCTAACCAGTGGAGATCTTATAAACATTCTTAACCTTTACTTCATTATTTAGCCATTTCTTCCTTTTTTAAAAAATAATATTTTATTCATTCATAGCAAACACTCCAGATCGAGTAGATTGGTCTTCCAAGCATAATGCCTCTTCTTTCACTGGTCCAAAGGTGACAATTTATCGTGATGATGATAGACATTCCCGTGAGGGACAACCGAGATGCTGCCATTTTTTCTTAACTGCAAAGGTCAAGCACACACGTTTCCCAGTTGTTATGGTCAATGTGGTACAACTTATATTAACCTTCTCTCTGACCACCAACACAGCGTTTGTCCACCTGAGAAGAGCACTTGTTTAGGAATCCAATTACTGGACATTTGATCACGTGACCCACCTATCACAGCTGTCGTTTTCAATCATGGATTCTGTGTTAGAGGACTGGGCTTGTTTCAGGTTATTGATATTGGTGCGTCTATTCTGCCATGTTATTTGAAGTATTCTTCTCAAGCATTTTTCATGGTAGTGTTCCAGCGTCTCAAATTACCACCTATGGCATATCCAGTATTCAGATCCCTAATGTAAGGTGGGAATAGCTACAGAAATGTACAAAAGATCTTAGTCACGGTGTTGGCGTTTTTACTGTTCAAGACTCTTGATCTCACCTCAGCAAAGAATGCTCCAGCATGGCTGATTCTGTATTGGATTTCTAAATCAATGTTTGCAGTTGATTTGAGGGCACTGTAAAGTTAGAGGGAGGTGCTTACAACTTATAAGTTCACCTCATCGATTGTAATATTGCTTTTTTCTTTGGCCTTCCACAGCTGTTGGTTGGTGTACAATCTTGGTTTTACTGGTATTTAGTTTAAGACCTATCTTTTTGTAAGCAGTAACAAAAACATTTAAGATGGCTACAAGTGCTTCCGCTGTCGGTGATACAACTATATAAGCATCTGCATAGTGTAGCTCAACTACCAATACAAATGTTCGAGTCATTTCTCTTGAAGCTGATGAGCAGTAAATATCATATTTGTGATGCCTCTAGATGGTGTGAAGCCTCACTGGCATTATGGAAGTTTGTCTTCCACCAAAAGTGTAATTTCATTTGCCAAGAGTCTAGCAAAACAAGATAGTAATGAAATACCACAACAGTTATTGTCGTTTGCAACGTTCTTTTTCTTAAATATGGAAATTACCAGACCATCCCATTTCTTCAATGGTCCGAATTTTAAGTTCATGCAAGTGCCTTGTTAGTTCTTCCCCTTCTTATTTAAAAGCATCTGTTGGTACGCCATCCGGACCAGTTGCCTTCTAATAACCTCCCAGAGTTCGTCTAATGTGCCCAGAAAACCTGCTTCTTCTTTGATAGCTGCTTGAAATATTATATCAAACACTTCTTCATCAATACCTGTTTCAGGAAGTCTTCAAAATGATCTTCCCTATCGAGTGTTGATCTCATAGAAGCTTTCCTTTTTCAAAGGCCCACAGTGGATTTCTACCAAGATCGCGAGGCCATATAGTTTAGTAAAATTATCGCACATTTAGCGTGTAGTCCAATATCATTGGATTTTATATTTCCGACATGTTCCTTGCCAATTATACCTCTCTATACTTTATGGTCCGTAACTACTCTAGCTTTAAAATCGTCTATTTTATCTTGTTGATTGGTGTCAGGTACTATAACATAACATCTGAATACAATTTTTCTTTGATGTAGGAGCGTATGGACTGGTCACTGGCGTACTGTTTGTTATTCAGCCGAAGAGGTGTTCATTATATCCAGTCGGTAGCTCCAGTAGATCACAGAAACGTTTGTTCTTAACAGCAAAAACAACTCCAAGTACATGGTTCTCGTTGGCAGTTTTTCCTTACAAAAAGAATGTTTATCCTGCTCTGTCAGTTGAGCTGAACTCCCCTAAGACAGGTAGTGCTGCTAGATCTACCAAGCGAGGTGGGTGAGCGGTAACGCTCTAGCTTCACATTCAGGATGACCCGGATTCAAATCCCAGACAGGCCATCCATATTGGGGTTTTACATGGTTTCCTCAAATCACGCCAGGCGAATGCTGAGAAGGTTGCTTTAAAAAGGCATGCCAAATCTCTTCCTGTAGCTCTTTTCCGCTTCTAATGACCTCGATATAGACGAGGCGTAAAGCCAGAAGCAAACAATAGAAAATTGCTGCATCGATGTTATACCTTCTTAGCTCTCTTCCCACAGTGGCGGTTCTACTGTTAGGTCTCTTTATCGCACACTGTCATCAGCGAGTGTTCTTACGTTACACACTGCAAAATTAATTTTTCGATCGCATTCTGGTGAGACCATTCGACGTGGTTATCTAATCGGTGAAAAACGTGAGCGCTTGCCGTTTCTCGCACTTTCCACATGTGAGGTGAGCAGAGTGAACCATAGATATGACTGTTCAGTCGTAGATACAGCAACCAAATTACTCTTCAGCCACAGTCCTTGAGCAAGGCGACCGATCACAAAGCTGTCGCCTACATGCCATTTTATCACTATAGGCTTCCAAATGTCACAATCCTGTCCCCATCACAACTCCACGATCGCTGCAGGGATTTCTGAACAACAACAATAGTTGGAAGACAGTTGTGCATGAATTAAGATGAGGGTGTTGTTGCACTTCAAACGATGCACCATTTCTTCGAGACTTATGGACAATCTCCAATGGCAAGCGAATGCAATACGACCGAAGGGTTCCTAGTTACTCTAGCCTTCGTCCGCCATCTCAGCCTAAAAGGAACTAACTGTTCCTACGCCGTTGGCTACAGATGACTCATCTGTCCTTAGGGCATTTAACTAAACTCGAGGGTAAGAGGGCCCTAAACCACTACCAGCTAGCTCATCTATCTTCCTAAGGGACCATAGACACGGTTACCAGGCTCACCGCTAGCTGTTTGAACGCCCTTGTGCAATACCGATTATGCCGCCCCCTGTCTAACTACAGCCAGTGGTGTACCAAGGAATCTTCCGCGAACCCGGTCATGAAATTGCCGTCCCATCAAACATTATTTTGCCGCCCCCATGTTGCCATTGAGCTATAAAGAAAAAGGTCGCCGCTACATTTACCGCTCCCTATATCGACAATGGAGTGGCAACTATCGGGGCGGCGACAGACAGTCGATCACTCGATTTGCCGCCCCCCTGGACGTGCCGTCCGTGTGCGGTGCACCCCTGCTTACGGTGAGCCTGTCCCTTACCGCAGTATTAAAAATTTATTTTTGAAAAGTTCGGGTATAATGTCTCTAGATCTTAACCTATAACGTATCCTTCGAGCTTATACAGTAGAGTCTCGCTTATCCGACCCAAACGGGCCGCGGGAATGTCGGATTACCTGGAATTTCGGTTAATAGCGAAAGAAGAAACAACAATATCGTAAATGGTTGCTGGTGTCTTGTCTTATTTTTGATAAAGCTGATACAGTACAGTAATTAATTTCATTGTGTAATACAATTAAAAAGCATAAAAAGAAGTTGATATATATTCAATTTTGTTTAAAAAAGTTTGTAATAGACTTTTGGTTGCCTGCCGAGTGTCCTTTTCTCGCCGCCATGTCACGCATTCTCTGTAGAAATACCACTTCAGTGCTGGCGGTTTCTTCTTGTTGCTTCATGTATTTCAGTGCTGTTTCAAGGGCTTTGAATCCTTCAGTGTGTGTTATTTGGGCACTACCTTTATCAACTACGTTTTCTTCCTCTTCTGTTTCCTTTTCACTGTTTTTAATAATACTGACAATATGTGAATGCAGACTTTCCCGGCGAATAAATGACAAAAAATCTTCACAGGTTTGCAGCCGGATTTTATTATAAGATGACAAGCTTTCGGCCACTATCTCAGTAGCCATCTTCAGGTCGATAACAGTAGCGGCGATCTTGCGTTTACGAAAGCCAAGCGTTTACTGGTGTCGCCTAGCAACCTCATGACGCTAGCAGTCTTGCTTCGCTGTGATTGGTCGAGGCGTCGGTCACCCATCCAAGCGCTCACCACGCTCACAATTGCTTAACTACCGGAGCTTAGCAGTACCGGTCACCCATCCAAGTTCTTACCACTCTCAGCATTGCTTAACTGCCCGAGTCTAGCCGGCTGTCCACACTCCACCGGATCAATCACAGCGAAGCAAGACTGCTAGCGTCATGAGGTTGCTAGGCGACACCAGTAAACGCTTGGCTTTCGTAAACGCAAGATCGCCGCTACTGTTATCGACCTGAAGATGGCTACTGAGATAGTGGCCGAAAGCTTGTCATCTTATAATAAAATCCGGCTGCAAACCTGTGAAGATTTTTTGTCAATACTGACAATGTCTGCGTCAGTGACTTCATACAGGTCATCAAAGGCAAGCCACTCATTAAGGTCCTCATCAGTTGCATCTACACATCCAGGGATTTGTTTCAGCAAAGGCAACATACTGTCCATGTTTTCCGTGTGTGTGTGTCTTAGGAGTCGGATAAGCGAAAGTCGGTTAAGCGAGACTCTACTGTATATCAGTGCAAGAAGTCTGCACTTCTTGCGTTACAATACTGCATACACAATTTTCTTTTGCTAACTATTGGGTGCATGCTAGATAATAGTGTTTTGTGTATATGTTTATCTCAATTCCAGTGGCGTAGCTAGGTCAACAAGGGCCCCGGTGCAAAAAATTTATTTTGGGCCCTCAGGCCAGACGGGCGACCTTGTTTTTGCTTTGTGTGGTAGGGGCCCCCTGAACTGAGGATGAGGACCCTTGAATTAATCTTTAGGGGCCCCTGAGCAGTGGTTGGGGCCCCCTGAGCACAGCGAGGGCCCTTAGTGAGGGGCTCTTGTACTCTCAGGGACCCCTTAGACGACGGTAGAGCTAAAAAAAAAAAAGGTCGCCAGTTTGCCGTGAAGGCTTGTGGGGCCCTCTAAACTGCGCTTGAGGGCCCCTAGAGGAGCACTTTGGGGCCCCTTTAGGTATGCTTGGGGGCCCCCTGAGCGTAAGGGCCCCGGTGCACTGCACCGCCTAGCCCCACCCATAGTAGCTAAGCCCCTGCTCAATTCACCATCTTATCATCAACTGAGGTTCCTCTTGAATCCTGTATATATTATGTTGAACAACAAAATAAAAATTATAGTAGAGGAAAAACAGACTGCTTTGACACATGAAAAAGATAAGACGCACACAAAAGTTATTTATAATAGGATGTATAGTCTTCATCAGAAAGTGACAAAAATGTTGGAAGCTAAGAGACACATTATTTTATCTTATTCCAATCTTCCCCTAACCAATTATAGTAGTTCTTTGCAGGGTGAAGTCTTTTTTTGTTTAATCGTTAGCTTTGGTTTTCACAAAGGATAACATTTCAATTCAATTTTCTTGAAATGTCCCTTAATACTTCTTTATCATGATGCAATCCCGGCATTTCAGTTATCACCAAAGCAGGTTTTTGACTGACGTCTACTTCATCCTTTACCACGTGACTCTAGAGACATGTTTTCATTTTGTTGCAGATATCTCTCACTGATAATTTTGAAACACCCACAATTGATGCAATTTGATGTTGGCTGAACTGATAGTAGTTTAATAATGCAGAAATTCTAGCTTTCTTCATGGGAGTTATGTCGGTTCCGAGCATCTCAGGTTTTAGTTTAGAATCTGTATAAAGATAATAAAAATTTAATCCATTATCGAATATTTCTGATTATTACTAAGTAATACAGAATTATTATTTTATGATTATGTTGGTTTAACTTCTTTTGTAACTTAATAAATATGCCATAAATAACTGCAAATTATCCAGCAATTAAAGTAAAACATAATTTGTGCACGAAAACTGCTCAACTTTCAGGCTGAATTTCTGGGCTTACCAACCTAATATAGTATACTTTACAGTTCTAAGAATAAATAATTCCAGATTGGGTAAGCTAAAGAGCTAACAACTGAAAATATAACAATTTTGTCTTTCAAACAAGCAATGAAAATTTGGCAGACCACTGTTTGTCCTCATTGCTTTCCTCTCTCCCATAGTACTGTTCATATTAAAAAATTTCCCTCACCATACTTAGTAATTATTGAGTAACGAATTGGTATTACTCTCCAACTCCCATAGACTCCACCATTTTACTGTTACCATAAAGTAGCATTTAACCCTAGAATTTCTATAAATTCTATGTTAATGTTACCATTTCTGTATCTTCCTGCATTTACATGTGATGCGAAAGTGTTCTTGTCTTTCCATATATCTGTCATTTGTCTGTAGCTTAAAATAAGTCTGGTCAAAATTAAAAAAAGACTGGACAATAGATAAGGTTTTTTTTTTTTTTTTTTTTTTTAACACATTCCCCCCAGCTGAAGGCTTGGAGGCGGGCTTCTGGAGAGTCACGGAGACTCTTTTCAGCCTACTAGTCTACGGGGAGGGAAGGGGGATGGAAGGTCAGCTGTGGCCTTGTAGGGAACCATCCCAGCATTCACCTAGAGTGACTGAAGAAAACCACGGAAAACCTCAGTCAGGATGGCCCAACCGGGTTTGACCCCGGTCCTCCCGAATGGCAAGTAGCAGTGCGAAATCGCACAGCCCAAGCCTCGGAATAGTCACACTAATTGTAATGCAATAGTTGAAACTTAGGTAAAACTGACAGGATAAGCATTTTGGTCTGGGAAGTAACAAAATCAACAAATTAATTAATAAGAAAATACAGTATGTTATGAAATTTCTATTACAGAAAAGTTGTTTTAGAAGTAGGCGTGACATTTGGTACTAATTGGAGAAGATTTAGTAAATTAATGAAGTATTGTGTAAATGTATCAGATTCACATAATTACAGAGAAAGTGAAGTGGCTAGCATAACAAATTGTAGGATCTTAGCCAAGGTAATTATTCCTGGAAATTTGAGATTGGTCGAATAGGGTCATGGGGGGAAAAGAACAACCATGATTGTAGTAGTAGTAGGGCCAGTGTCCACCTTGTTAGATCAGAAAAAAATATCTCTGAAGTTGTCAGGAGCACATGGTTCGGGTAGTGGGTTGCAGTCTCTTAAACCATTGGAGGCTAGCCGAACATGGGAACGTTACAATAAAATCAAGTTTAACGCGAAGAGTAGGGAAGATGAGTCTATTGTGTGTGGAATCTGTAATGAAGTGATTGAACTATCTAAAATTTTAATCTGCAATCTGTAATAGGATTGAGGTACTTCATTGGCGACAATAACGTGATACGACTAGGTACCAGACATTTCGAACGAATCTGCAATAAATGAATGTTTCCTGAACAGTTGTAATGATTAAATTAAATACTTTTCCCTGAATAAAGGGTGATGACCAGACAACAATCCACATAGTCTCTGTGGAATTTGATTGTTATAATTAAGTTACTCATCTTTTATCTGGTAAGATACAAACTTAATTATTTAACTGGATGTGGTATGGTGACGAGTTTGTGGTATATGTTTGGTAACCAAGCAGAATAATGAAATTGCTTTCATAAAATTTTCATTGCGTGAAAAATGAATTGGTATTTAGACAAATTTTTTTTGCTACAAACAACCAATAACAGTGAAAAAGAATGGTGGGAATTGAACTCGCTATTATTATTATTACTCTGCGATTCACAACAAAGTGGGTGGTGGAGGATGCGTTGCACTGATCCCAATGGAAGGCCGTAAGGACAGAAACTAGAGACGATTCCTCAACTATTGTAGCTATATGACCGAAATAGTTTAACAGGATTTCTACTGAAATACAATTTTCAAGGTTTAATTTATAATAAATGATTTTTTCCCCCTGGCTTTATAGTTTTGACATTGAGGTCATTAAAGGAAAGGACTGGGGAAAAGGATGGCAAGGAATTTGGCTATGATCTTTTTGAAAGAACCATCCCAGCATTTGCCTTGGGTGATTTGGGGAAACCATAGAAAAAACAAACATGGATGACAATACCAACCAATGTCGTACTGAAAGTGAGGCCAGATAGTTACCATTCACCCACTATACTTGGCGTTTAATAAATGAAAACTTCACAACTGGCATTACGAAGAGATACTTGATATATTACATTATTCCTATGCTCATACTGAAGTACTTCCTCAGGAACTTACAGTATCAACTGAAATACAACACTAAAGAATACTGAGGTCAAGAATAGATTTTAAGCCAGAAAGTTTTCGACCTGTGAAACACATCCAAATCGTTTCATAATTTACTCATGACAGTGAAACTAAGTAACAATTACAGAATTTTAAGTAAATTCTTCACCTACAGGAAGCAAAAGAAGGAGGCCTGTGGCAAAAAACCCACTTCATAAGCATAAGGTTCTTATGGGCTACAAAAACAGTATCATAGGAAATGTTTAGTGTGAAAAAAATTAATCATAAGGTAATAATTAAAGACATATATAACTGAAAAATTATCATAAAAATGTGTACATGATAAATGCATAACCAGTTCATTCAAATGATAGGTTTGCCATGGTGGGGAGAAAAGTAAGTTTTATCCAAGAATGAAGCTAGGAATGTGTTGGTATGCAAATTCTCACTTTTTGATTTCAAATGGGGATATGGTTTCAGGGAGCACTCTAACAGTTCTGTGAAATAGTTATTGAGGTCTGCAGAGTTGAGGAAGATGGCATGCGCTACTAGGTGTTCCATATTTTGGAAGTCAATTATTGGTGACGAATCATGCTGATTGGTAACTATTCAATGTTAAGGCTGATGTAAGACTTTTCGACACTGAAGGCAGGCAGTTGGTATTTGAGGTGAGCTGTCGTACGAGTAAAATGGGACAGGTTACAGTGCTACTGATGTGAAAGGTTGTTGTATATTATTAAGGGAAGTAACAATGGAGAGATTTTATGAGGGTTGGTATGTGTGAACAACTATATTTCTCAACTGGTCTGCTGAATGTGATACAGGATGTTGCGGGAAGGATAGTGAGGAGAATGAAACACATTTATGGTAAAGATGCGAGAAAGTCACAAAAACAAGATTTAGTTCGCAGATTTGATGCCAAGAGTGAACTGGGTCTGAAAGACAGGATTTCGGTTGGTTTTGGGTCGAGTCCTAATGAGATGGACAAGTTAAATCTCGCAGTATCTGATTACAGACTAATTCATCATCTTGGTCAGCTTCCAATCTCTGGCCAGGAGTACATCCATTTCCTTTCAACATTCATCCTCTTCCATTAGTCAGGTTTGTTCCTCTGTCTCGCATACTACTTTCTGTTCCTTTAATCCACTTATCTCATGTCCCTCGGAAAAATTAAAGGGAATAAATATGGAATATAAGGGCTTGTATCAGGTTGTGGAAGTGTAGTGCACTGGTTTCTTATTCGGAGCAGATGTGTCTGGCTCACATCACTGGACTTTAAGAGGGGTAGCATTTTGTATAATACAGGTGGCAGCAATTTATCCGTAGCTACTTCTATAGGTTTGATGTAGAGAGAGAGGTGTGCAAGTTCCCATTAAGAACAGAGAAAGATGATGGAGGTGTTAAACTATGTGAAATTTAGTGGATGAATGCTATATTAAGGGAGTTTAGGAAGTCAAGGAGATGAGTGTATCTCCCCTCCCCCCCAGATAATGAGGGTACATGTCAAGGTACTGTTCAAGGGCACTAGGGTGTTTGGAAAGGAATCTGCAGATAGGGATGTTGGATCTGTTGATAAATGCAATAGGAAGTGCAGAGCATCTCTGATACAGATACTAAGAGTATGGAAAATAATCATAGTTGTTCATCCAAGAAGATAGGGTGATTCATAGACAGCAGCTATGGGATGACCAGGACAGCAATGCCTTATGGATCTTGGGGGAGTATTTTTAGTTTATGGCTTTAAGCCTTGTTAATGTCTTAAGAGATGGGAAAGCATTGGGAAATTGGCAGGAATTTTGGCCACAACTCTTTGAAGGAACTATCTTGGCGTTTGGCTGGAGTGATTTTGGGAAACGATGGAAAAATGATATCTGGATGGGGATTTGAACTAATATCCTCCCAATTACCAGGCTCAAGCATTCCCGCTCACCCATAAGGCTGTTTGGACAGGAGTTACACGGTAGGAAACTATAGTCTCTTTGGATTAAGGAGGGTTAACAACATTGGTGGTTGGGGAACAACTGGATTTCTACACAGATGGATTTGGTGGGTACTGCGATGTACTGTCGAAGAGTTTCCGCCATGTAGTCGCTCCAATCCATGCAGATCGAGCGCCTACCTGCTGGGAGAATTATATAGCTTTGATTTCTGGAGAATTCTCTTATGGCCTGGCCTGCATTTCTGTTATTCAGGTTATTGCAATGCCAAACTTGCTGTGTCCTTCAACTTCTAAATTAATAGTACAGGACAAGCCAGGAATACTGAATTTTTGTCACCACAGATCTCCTTTTAGCTTTGGTATGTGATATACAATCTAAAACTTTTCCAGATTTTTTTTTTTTGATAATGGTAACCAATAGATATAGTCACTTCCATTATGTGGCAGTGGTGCAGCAGTGAATGCAAACACATGGTATCTTGTGTGCACACTGATATGATTCTTAGCATCAACTTCATCATGTACTATTTTTCTGTGGCCCAAATTGCAACAAATTATTTTAGAATTAGTCTATTATCATACCATGTATTGCATCCCAGAGGTTCTTCCTCAGCAGGGATCCATGAAACAAGATTGATAAATAAATAAATGCTTTGTATATTATTCACAGCCAGTCACTTTTCCCATCTGACAGGTTGTGATTTTTTTTTTTAAATGTTTTTTTTTTTTATTTTCTCTGAATCCTTGGGAGCCATTCTTTTAATTTCTGTATTCAGCAACCACCCATTTTTTAGATTAGACTGGTAGAACTTTTTAGTATATATGCGTAATAGAAAATATTAAGTCTTTAACAATATAAATTGATTTATCAACAAGATTCCAGGATTTTAACAATGGACATTTCTATTCCACTGACAGATTTATTGATACTGTAATGCACATCAAACAGATTTGACACTTTTAAGTATGTGGATTTACCAATCAAGGATTTTAACATCTCTTGAATGTAACATATTTTTTAAACATTGAACAGACGTCTTAAAATAATGCACAATTCATGTAGATCCCATACTACTGTACAATTTAAAACAATATACTTTGTGAAAAAATAATCAATTTTTATTCCAGAAAGTTCTTAATTTGGAATTTTCTGTCACAACTGAGGTTCTGTCCTGTTTACAGGGCCCTTTTTTCACATTATAAAAATGTTCCACCTGAGTTATTAAATGAGTTTAACATTAAACCTTCAGAAATGAATGAAGTTTTATTTCTTACAAATTCTTGATTACTGAAGAGGCTATATTACTTCCTCTTTTCTTCTAGAAATGAAAATACCAAAATCATACATTCAGGTAAAAAAATTGAGAAACAAAATTTTTTTTTTGGCCATTCTGAATAACAGAAGAAAGTCATGAACACAAACAAAAACATAATACTGTAATAAAATTCAAATATACACAATTTCAAAACAGAGGAAAATAATCACAAAATGCAAATATTATGGGAAAAAAACAACTGACTCAACTGTTCTATTGATCCAAAATTAAGATGTAAAGGATTTAGTTACAAGACACTTATTAAGCTTTGCTATAATTTCATTTGAGACAGTCTTAGTCAGACAAATGACACAAGAAAGATAAAAAAAAAACAACAGTCAGTTACTGTCAAATGTCAGACGAGATCAATTTTGTCCTGCATCACACTTATAAAATGTTGTTTTCAAAAGCAGTTGCACATTCACATACATCCTCAAAAAATAATTTACAATGCACTTAGAAATTTGGTTGTCACAATATTGCACAGAATAATCACTATTCTGTACACACATACACAAATGTCATTCTTTATAGTTCCCAAAAAAAACAGGTATCAACCTGTAAAATTAGTAATATCCACTTTCTGGCAGTTCCCTGTTGGTCATCACCTCCGTTTGCCTTCATTGGAACGGCGAGTAAAATATGTTAAGGAAGTTACATCAATTCAACAGAACATACCACTAAAGAAAAAACTATAAATATAAACAAACATTTGTAATAGTGAAGATTTAACTTAGGTAAGGAAAGAGAGGAACCAATCCTAACCAGTGCAAAAACAGAAAAAACCATAAACATAGAAAAATACTGAAATTTTATATTTTAAATCATTCTCCAGCAGTATAATGTGAAATGCGCAAGGGAGACTTCAAAGAACAACTACACTGTGTTTTAATGTTTGATAGGTAGGGAGGATTATTCAAAATTGGGATAACACTATGGAAGAAAGAAAGGAAGGAAGGAAGGAATGGAATAATTATGGAAGGCAATGTATCAGCATAAGCCAATTCAATCAAGACAAGATGAGGCCTCTTGGGGTTATGAGTCCACATACAACTTGAACATTATTCTTCAGGTAGAATGATCTTGGGCAGCAACCCTGCATTTTCCCATCAGTCTGGTGGTCTTTCTCTTGATCTCTGATGCTCTCTTGGGTTCCACTCCAACATTGCTTTTGTAAACCCCTACATCACAGCCCACCAACTGCCATTTCAAGAAGACCATCTTCTCCAAATGTTTATGACCTTTGTAATTGATCCAATGTTGGTTGCTCTTTTCTAGTGAAACCTGGCATCGATCTTTGCGTAGGTCTTTGGCCATTCTAAGTTTACTTTTGGTAAATTCCTTTAGTGTCCAGGTCTCACAACCATTAAGTCAAAGCGGGAAGAATGCAACGGCCGTAAACTGTTTTCTTTCATGGGCATCTTTGATTTGAGGACAATAGAATTCCTCCTAAAGCTTGCTATATCAGCTTCATGAGACTGAGAATGTATCGTCTTACATCTCTTCTCATATTTACAGGCTGGCCAAGGTAAATGAACTCCCTCATTTTCTGAAGATAAATTTTTTTTTTTTGTACATTCCATGTTGTGACCCATTTGTTAGACACAGCTTTTGTTTTTGAAAGATCCATGATCAGACCAAATGCTTTACATTCAAGGTTAATAATCAAAGTTTGGAGCTCATCAATGTTGTGCGCCAAAACTGCAATGTTATCAGCGAATCAAGTTACTAAGTCAACTACAACCGACTCTTTCCTTTTTCTGTTCATTTTAGCTCTAACACTGTCATCTCAAAGACAAAGGAAAACAATTTTCGGGAAATGAGATTACCTTGCTTCACTAACACTGAAAAAGAATAAAGAGGTGCCAAAATGTTATGGAGAAATGTGATATAGGATGTGTCCATGCCTTGTTCAATTAAGGCTTGAAGGACAACCATTTAACTAACTGGATCTAATTCCTTTGTGAAATCCGTAAAAGCTACACAAAGAGTCACCTGCCATTTGTTTATACCAATAATTAGTTCTTGTAGGACAAAAATGTGGCTGATTGTGATATAATTGATAAGGAATTCTGTTTGCTCAATGGATTGAACTGAATGAAGGATGAAGCTGATTCGGTTCAATAAGATCCTGTTTTCTTTCTTTTTGCTTCTGGTTTTATACTTCATTGATGTCAACGTCAGTAGAGGCAGGAAGGGACTGGGGAAATGGAACAGAATTTGGCCATGGCCTTTGGAGTGATCTGAGGAAAGATCTTGGTAAAAACTTTATGCAGAACAGAGAGCAAGAAAATAAGGCAGTAGTTTTTGATATTGTGAATACTTCCTTCTTGTGTAGCAGAATGATCTTAGCTGCATTTTATAATGATGAGATTGATGCATTGTGTAGGCAAGAAGAGAAAACTTCTGCCAAGTGACTTAAGTTTCTTTGCCAACTAGCTTCAGAACATCACTGCCAGCAGCCATTTCTTTTTGTCACTCTAACTATAGCATTCCTGACTTCAAAGAAAACCATATGTGTAACTTTGGATACATTATAGAGGTCAGAAAATGTTAAAGTTTCCTCAAAATTGTCATACAGGTAACTGCAAAAACTTCCGATGAAATCTAAAATTTCATCTTTGTCAATAAATCTATAATTGTTTCCATCAACTGCTATTATCTGTTTCTTTCCAAGTATGAGCTTTCACTTTGCTTTCTTTAAACCTGTTTTCTTCTCTACACTGTCTCTTATTCTGATCTCACTGTACTTCTATATATTAGTTTTAATTTCTTTTAGTGAAGTTTTACTCAGCTCAGAATATTCTATGAAGTCAGAACTGGACTAATGGGTCTCTTGTGTTGTCACTAGATTTGTATATTTGGATGCTGTTATAACAGAAGCTGCCAACTTCTTGTGCAGTCGTCACTAACACTGAAGCCAGGTCTTCATCATTGATTTCACAAAGCTTTCTCTGCAGCACCTGTTTGAAAATTGTCTATTTGCCTGCACGTTTTTAAGATTAATAATTTCCAAATCCAAATAAGTTCTTTCAAGCAAGTGGACGTTGGCTGTTGAATCTTTATTTAATTGCAAATGCATATAGAAACAGTAAGAGTGAATTTAAAAGGATGTTTCTTTAAGCAATGTCTTTTTGAAAATGTTTATACCATGTGAAAAGTCTTGTGTATTAACTTGATATTAGATAAGTTTGCACCTGAGAACAAAGCTGACAGTGAAACTGAGGAACACATGCGGATAAAGGCTGAAAATGAAGTATATGTAGGCCCAGTAGGTAACTACGTGATAGAGCTCCATGAAATTAGTGCCGGTTTCAGGTCTTGTAAGCTTGGGAAAGAGTCAGGTTAGTTTCTTATGAGCTTACTTCATTTCAATTTTCACTCTTACTAGCAAGTGATTGGCACCAGTGTTAAACTTTTCCAGAACTGAGAATTGTTTTTTTACAATGTGAAGAGTATCCAAAGAGAACAAAATCTATTTAATTTTTAATGCTGAAGTTGAGGTTTCCCCGTGTCCATTCTCGGGAAGAATGATTTTTGAAAAATTAATTAATGAGAGGCTTTTTCAATTATTCAGCAAAATATCCCAGTCTATTTCTCCTGTCATTTCTCTCATTAATCCCACAATGGCCTGCCACCAGGTCACTGGGTTCAGGTGTCCACGTGGGCATTAAACTCATTAATAAACAGTTTGAAAAACAATTTCTTCAGTTTTCACAGGTTTTCTTTAGATTATTATAAAAGGCCTCAATCTCCTCATCTAAGTGGATTGAAGCAAAAACATAAACCTGCATGATTTGTACTTTTAACATTTAGATGTTGCTTCAAGCACGGATATCTTACCAGCGATGTTCTTGTTTATTATGAATCCAATTCCATTCAGTTAACTTTCAGGGTAATAGCAGAAGTAAAACAAATCACCAGAATTTGAAAGGAAACAGTCTTCACTTTTACAGCGTGTTTCACTTAGGCTGACAATGCTCCAACTGATCTTGTCAAGTGCTTCCTAAATATACTATCATTAAAGGTTATTTATTTAAAAATAAAATTTAGGCTAAGGATATAAACCATCCCTTGCCATAGATGAGAACAATATGAATATACATGAAACATTATAATTATCAGTTGGATACTCTGCCTAGGCAGCACATTTCGTGCACAAGATAGTGACAAAAGCCCCATGATTCTCATTTTATGCACAACACATACTTCTGAATTGTAATCTTCACGAGTCCAACCAGATGGCGTCGTAAAAAAAACAATGTTTTGGCAGCTGACTTGTTATTATCAGGTGAAGCATGGCTTCCGGTGATTGTAAGTCTGCAGTTATTGCCTCTCCCTGACCTGCCTCATGTCATACTCTCACATACATGGTTGTAAGTGGGGTGCCTGACCTTGGTCCATTACGACGTCTGTGCCTCTTAGATGAATCTACGGTCTGATGAAGTGTGCTGACACTCCTGTTTTGGCATTGTGGCTAGCATTTGGCTAAATACACAGATGCGGTCATGATACTAGAAGCTTCAACTAATACTTTCACTACTTTATGTTGGAGTAAACTGTGTACCAAATTGCTGTTTCATAATTTAAAGTACTGATCTGATTTGATGCACTGGAATCCACATTTAGGAAAATGGATAAGTTAGTCATATTAATAACTGATATTAAAGCAATAATGCATCCTAAGAACAACTAACAAGAAAAATGGAGGCAACTTGTTTATCAACAAAAAATAATAATTTATAATGCAAATATTTGAGAGAAATGTCTATTCCATGTTATTCTTTAGACTAAAATTAACATGGAACCTCTATCATGTCAGGTAAAATTTTCCATCACATCACATAATAATAATAAAGAAAATGTATGCACAAAAAAAAGGATATTGTTTGTCACGACCTTCACGGTCATGGGACCGATCTCGTTCTCTTGCGTAGGGCGATTTTTCCTGCAAAAGAACAAATTTTCTTTTAAAATGTAATGGACAAATATTGTGATAAGTAAAATATTTTTTTTAGAAATAAACTAATAGTTACAACAGGCAACAGATAGCTTGGGCTAAAACCGAGTTCTTAACAACTGTATCTTAAACACTCGAGTAGAATTTTTCATCCCTCTTTACTTCTACGGAAGCCTACACAAATAAAATTTGAAGGTTGTTACTTATTCCAAATAAAAACTAGAAGCCTGCAATTGAAAGACAGTGGAGCAAAAGCAATAGACTCCATTTAACTTTTGGTATGAAATCCAAACAATGGATTAGAGCAGATGCAGCATCTATACTATCATAAATCTGTAAGCAAACTGCGTGTGTATCTTTATTTGAACAGATGCCGCGCAAAAACTATGACAGCAATTTGGACAGGGTTTTTAAAATTTTTTAGACCTAATTGGTGCGAGTCAAAATCTGCGAAAATAGCTAATGACTTATTGTTATTCAGTTTTCTGTACCGCAGTACTCTAAAGTAAACGGAATACGCAAATCAAATGTAATCACCATTAATTTACATCGTAAAAGTTCAGTTGTCATGTGAAATGCATTAGATTACTAATGTGGTAGACATATATTGTCTTTGGTAGACAGTTAAACAGTTTGTCTCTGGTACAATATGTCTAACGTGATAGCTAAAGTACAATAAACATTATTACGTACATATCATTATGGATACAAAATTCAGTTTTTTTCAAAGAAAGATGTCTTAAAAAAAAAAAAAAAAAAAGCTAACAGGTAACAATATGCAGTTTTTCCATAATAACTTCCCCAAAACTGCCTATTATTTCGATGAACTTCAGTTGATTAATATATATTTGGTGGCTCTCATGTGTAAATATCCTTAAACACGTGTACAAATTTTGGCTGCTGTTCAAACCACAGGCAGTAAAATAAACTGTTCTTTCCATAAAATAACTTCATAACCCTGATTTTCTAATGTTTATATCCATACGTTGTAAGGGATGAAACCTGATATCAGGGTTGGAATATCAGTAGTCACCTTAATTCACAACTTGCATCTTGAATAAAGTTTCATAAAAGGTTCAAACTGTTAAACTGTGAAAAGTAACTTGGATAAATCAACTGTAAATTAATTGCGGCGCCACTTTCCTAAATTAACCTCACAAAAGGAAAGGATAGGTTGAAATTACGAAAATAAAGTCACTGTTAAAAATTTAACCATCACTATATTCTTGAATAGACAAAAATCACTGTTACAGTTGAAAGACATCAGAAATTCATCTCCAAAAGATTGCAAGTTGAGAAACGAAGACAACAGACAAAACCCCTGTAAAATTTTAGAGTTACATGTTCAGTAGTTTAGACCGGGTTGTACAACTTCAGAATTCCATGATGGCGGACCCGAGAGTATGCCAGTCCGGCGATCACTTCTTGCCCGAACGAACCTTCGCGCTACGCCTCACAACAGGTCCTCTCCAAATGACTACCCAGTAACTGAGGCAACGTGGCTACTCAGTCCGGTCACCACTACCCATGTAACCTACCTGCCCATTACATAGTTCTTCAAAAGGGGGAAACGTAGAGCTCTGAAATTTCTTAAATATAGAGAAACTGCTAAAGAAAAACTTACTCCCTTATAATTTTTACTATAAACTCAACCGTTTGTTCATAATAAATTACCACCTGCCGATGCGTAGAATTACATGTCACCGCTTGAAAACTGTATCAATACGTGTTACAAACTGGTGCGGTAATACTGTATTGGATTTCAAAACTAATGCCATTCGCTTCTACAGTTCTCCAGCTTTCCAAAAAGTGCTCCATCTTGTTTCTAGCTGCTGTACTTGTGTTGCAATCAATTTTCTAAAATTCTGCATTTCCTCAAGCCCGGTTCCATAACTCAAAAACACATTTTAATTTGATTATTATGAAAGTAAAGCCTATTTTGTAAAAAGGTTTGCGGGATAAGCCTCTGTGGTGGTCAGTACGTATTATGCACGTTTTCTTTTAACGACTTTCGTTAATTTACTCATAATTTTAAATATTATATAAGCCATGCCGGTTTGAATGGGTATTATTTTGAAAACAATCTTTGGTTTGTCTAACTGTCTGTAATGATTTCAAATTTAAGTAGGTTATATAGCATTTTATTCATTTGCTTGAACACTATCAGCTGGTTTCGCAAACTGCTTCAAATGCGTGGTTTTATCTGTTTGAAGATGCCAGATTATTATGACAAGTTATAAAACCGGTGGTTTTTTATTTTAAATTGCTTTATGACAATATTTTATTAGTTTAGAGTTGATTACTATTGTGAAGAATTTTTAATACATCTAAAAGTGTTATATAAAGGCGATACTATGTCGTAACAAAGTTTTGTGCATATTAAGATGGATATTTTGCTATTACTGTGATTTAGGTAAGTCTAAATTCTTCTTTTTATTGTTTAAGGATTGTTTATTATCTGTTTTCCCGGTTTCAAATCGTCGCGTATATGGCTGTAGGCTGTGGTATCAGTTTGTGCATTGTGCCCGTTCCCCATTTACTGTAGTGAAAAATTAGAATTTAACAAATTCTAGGGTAGCTTACAACGTGCGATTGAGTTAATAATGATGGCAACATGCAACCAATGAAATTAAAAATTAATTAGACATCTTAACACCTTATGTTAAACTGCGTAAATTATAAAACTAGATCAATTATGCCTTATACTGTAACATAGTGTGTCAATTGCCATTCTGGTCCAGGCTGCATTTCAACCTAATGACAAACTTTGCTTCTGTCACATGTGCATTAATACATTCACTATTTTACTATCGAATCTTGGTCTGCTGGAGGTACTTATATGCGACTAAAACAACAACATCAATAATACGGCTTTATTGAAAGCAAAGACAAATAAAAATAATTCATATCCTGATGCTACATTGCATTAATTATAAAGCTAAATCCATATTGTCTCCTATGTTTCTACAAATCTTATCAACTGTCATCATGGTCCAGGCTGTACTTCAACCTCAGATAATGATGACATTCGAAAATCATAGCTTCAGTCAAACATGCATTAATACATACACTGTACCGTGAACAAACCATGACATTTTGGAATTATTTATATGTGGCTGAAATAATTACATTAGTAATACAGTGATTTGAAAGCAATGGAAATTAAAAATAATTCTTAACGTTTGATACCGCAGAAGATTAGTTTTAATCCATGTAAATTTATATTTTATAGCAAAATTAACTGATCTTACTAACATATCGTCAAAATAAAACCAATATCCCAAAAGCAAAAGAAAAAAAAAATTCTGAGAATCAAATTGGGAATCGCTAGATAAAGGTAGGAGGGTGAAGAGAGTGCTGGGAATATACAGGGCAAATGTTGGTGATGGGGCATGGTGGGCTATTGGTCAAAGAATTAGGAATAGTGAGTGCATGGAAGGGGAAACACGACCATGACCACTAGCTGGCGCTCGATTTCATGCATAAGGGAGCAGGAAAGTTTTCTTTTGTTCGTAAGGGTGTCAGGGATTGGAACAAATTACCAAGTGAAGTAATGCACCAAAAACGCTAAAGGAATTTAAAATTAAAATTTGTAAATCAGGAAAATAAATGGGGGAGCAATTTAACACACCAATTATAAAAGAAAATGTTAAAAAGTAAAATAAAAAGGATTAATTAGATGACAGAGAGAATTGACACTGGAGGATTAGCTCCATTGCAATTAAATTAATTATAAATCGTGCAGTCCTTTGTATCAGCATTTAAAAATGGCACACAGAAGCGTTACAGTGACCAACCTACTAAGTAAGGTAAAGGTAACATTTTATTTCTCTTAAACATTGTTACACCTATTTATATCACAAAAATAAAACCCTTTCTAAACAATTTTTCTTCTTCTCACAATAATTATCTCTACGAATTAGAACAGTTAATTTTTTAGATAGCTTTTCTACTATTTCACAAATTGGATAACATTAAAATATGAATGAAACAAAGCTCTCGGAGATCAGTATGAAAACAGAACCTAAGGCAATAACTAAACAAAGGAAAAAATTTGGAAGACGTTTAGAATTCACTCCTGACATTAATATTTGGTAATAGAATAAAATCGGTAAAGAATTTTTACCAATACCAAAGCACACGCTCGTGTTAGCAGCGGGCAAATGATAGTAATTTAGTATGTTGAAAAGATTATGAGTAACTTCAGACAAGAGATGATATGGACAACAGTGAGGGTATGTAATAAAGTGTGGTGGAGAGAGATCCAGTGTTGGGAACAGAATTACATAGCGCTTTGTAAGGGAGGATGCATAAACTTCGTGACTCCATTTTGGCCTCTTTTGAACTACATAGCCCGAAGTGGCTTCTGCTTAGACATCTCCCCCCCCCCCCAGTCATTGTTGAAGAATTTGTAATGAATAAGAGAGTAGGGAAACGGGTGAGTTATTGTCAACAGTTTAGTGACAGTTTCTAACCTCATCGAAATAATCCTAAGCCCACCTCAACCATGTTAGTACAAGTGTACATCCCAATGTCACAGGAAGATGAAGAAGAAATAGAGAAAATATAAACTGAAATTGAAGAATTAATCCAATATGTGAAGGGGGAGGAAAATCTAATAGTCATGGGTCTTTGGAAGGTGGTAGTGGGAGAAATAAAACAGGAGAATACTGTAGAAAGTTTTGGTTTAGGAGAAAGAAATGAGTGAGGAAGCAGATTGTTAGAATTTTGTGTAAGTTATAAACTGGTCATGGCGAACACACTATTTAAGAATCATGCTAGAAGGATATACACCTGGAAATGTACAGGGAATATGGGCAGATATCAGATAGATTATAGCATGGTCAAACATAGATTCAGGAATCAAGTTCTAGATTGTACAACATAATCAAGAGCAGACATAGAATCTGATCATAATCTGATAGTTATGAAGTGCAGGCTGAAATGCAAGAGAATAAATAAGCAATATAAGCAGAAAAGATAGGAAGTGAATAAACTGAAACAATCTAACATGAGAGAAAAGTTTACAGAAATAGTAGTCGTGGGTCTAAGTAGTAACTCTGAAAAGGGCTCAACTGAGGACAAATGTAATGCATTAAAGACAAAAATAATGAAAGCTGGTAAAGAGACATTAGTCTTTAGGGAACAAGCCGCCCAAAAACCTTGGATCACAGAAGAAATTTTGGTGTTGATGGATCAGAGGAGAAGGAACCAAAATGCTCAGGATGAAGCAGGAAGAGAGCAATAGAGACAATTTAAAAATCAAATAAATGCAAAAGACAGATGGCTGCAATTAAAGTATGAAGAAGTAGAAAAGGAAATGGTCATAGGTAAAGTAGATGTGGCATATAGCAAAATCATACAGAATTTTGAAGAAATGAAGAAAAGAAGAATAGACATTAAAGCTGCTGATGGGAAACCTCTTATAAGTTCAGAAGGAACCAATGGGAGGAATACATAGAGAAATTGTATGATGGAGATGATTTGAACAACAGTGCATTAGAAAAAGAAATTAATGTTGACATTGTACTTAGGTGATCCTGTTTTGAGAATTTGATAGAGCTTGGAATGATTTTAAATCAAATAAGGAAGTTGGAATTGATGAGGTTCCTGCAGAACTACTGTAATCCCTAGGAGAAAAAGCAACAGAAAGATCATTCAAAAAGTTATGAAACTGTAGAGATTCCCACTTCACACTTCCAAAGAAAGCACAAGCTGACAGATGTGAGAATTATCACACTATAAGCCTAACATCACATGCTTTAAAATTACTGACCAGAATAATATACAGAAGAATGGTAAGTGTGATAGAAGAGATAGTATGTGAAGATCAGTTCGGATTACAAAAAAAAAAAAAAACCCGCAGTACAAGAGAAGCGATTCTGGTGTTAAGATTAATACTTGAAGGGTGGATCAAGAAGAAAAGGAAGATGCCTTTTTAGAGTTTGTATATTTACAAAAAGCTTTCGATAATGTTAAGTGGGACAAGATGTACAAAATGATGTTAAAAGCAAAATAGCAGCAGCGAAAGAACCTTAATGAAAAAGAGAAATCTTTTAGTTTCACATATTGATCTACGACGCAGAAAGAACTTTTTAAAACTCTATGTGTGGAGCACTACACTTTATAGCAGAGAAGCATGGACTTCCAGAAAGAAGGAAAATTGAAGCATTTGAAATGTGGTACTACAGAAGAATGCTGAAAATTAAGTGGATGGATACAGTACGAAACGAACAAGTTTTGGAAATAATGGGCGAGTAAAGAAGTTTGTGGAAGAGTCTTACAGAAAGAAGAGACAGGATGGTAGGTCATATTTTGAGACATGCACTATTGGTTAATTTGTTAGTAGAGGGAACAGTCGAAGGTAAGAACTACAGAGGAAGACAGAGATTAGAATATATGAACAGATAATTGAGGATGTGGGTTGCAAGGGGTATGTTGAGATGAAAAGGTTAGTGCAAGATAGGAAGGGATGGTGGATTGCATCAAGCCAGTCGAGAGACTGATGACAAAAAACCATATTCCCTTGCCAGCTGCAGTACGTATACCCTTACTGTTCTTGCATGTCACATGCACAGGCATACAGTACCAAGCATGCTGTAACTACTTAATACAACTTTCAATTACATCTTCTATTGGTGAGAAACTTTCAAAAGTAGCACAAATACAAGTAAGGATTAGGAGCTTTATAATGTAAGCATGACAATTCAATACTACACAATAGTAGCATACAGAAACAAAAGAAAGATGTCAAGTTAACAGAAGATTAAGGATAATCTGATTGCCAATACATGCAATACCACCTGACATTAAGAATCCTCCACCGGAAATTTATAAATAAAAATAAATTTCAAACTCGTGAAAAGCAGAAATATACAATAGAATATTCTGAGGGCACACATTCTACAACATAGAAGCAAAAATAATAATTTTCATGAATAGTTGCAAACACTAAATCACCACGACAACCTTGAGAAACAGAAAGTAAAATTTTAACTATAGTTACAATTGAAACCAATAAAAGTAGAGCAAGTTTTAACTCATTAAATCAACGAAAATATAGACAACAGAATGCCAAATAAAAATTTTCCCACAAAATAAATTCTGTAATAGGTGAAGTAGCACTTAAATACAATTGTGTTAGAAGAAATTGTGGAAATGCATGTGCAAACAAAAGGCAGAGTGTGAATTACATGCAAGAAGACATATTCCACAGATCAGCAGGTGCAAAACTGGCAAGTTATTGTTTAAAGCATAGCAGGAAACACACGCGCCCAGATTTTACCCTGGTGCTGTAGTGGTGTTTCTCCCGGATGTGACCCTCAGGGTCGCCATTTTGATGACTTCCAAGTTTAGTCACTGTAAGGAGAATTGTCAAAAATTTCAAATTATCTGGGCAGACCATTGTAATTTTACTTGAATATATAAGCTTAATTTGAATGACTCACCTTTCTCCTCCTCCTTTCGGCGCTTTTGCTCTGCCACGAGTGCCTCCTCTGCTCGATCCTGTAAAAAAAAAAAAAAAAATGTATAAAGCTAAAATGTGTGACACATATCTCAAATAATAGGAAAATTTTGGCCTTCCATTACAGGAATCTAAGAATCAAAATCTTTTATAAAAAAAGAATTGTGTCAATAAATCACCTATATGCTATAGAACCAAAAAGACCTTTAAAGTTGAGAATCACAAAAACTCGGTAATAGTAATAATAGGTGCCCTAGAATTTAAGAAATGATTTGTAACATTATCGGAAGTAACCAATGAATCCATTATTTTATTAGAGCATTATATCAAAAAAAAAAAGAACCAAAGAATCAGATATAAAAACTAAATCAGATCAGTGCAAAAACAAGAGAAAAAAATACGCGAAAATCACAAACTACATGACAAATTAAAGGTGCAATATCACAACACAAAGCAAAAGTCAGTAAATATAATAAAAGAATTGCCACTCAGCATATCTAATATTTCAAGATTCTAAATGGGCCATAGTTTTTAAACACTGGAGATAGATTACAATAAACAATTCTCCAAATACTATACATCTATCTAGTGTCATTAAAAATTCAATTGACGAAAGGAAAAACCTGAATATTAAAAAAATCGTTAACGTTACAAATAAAACAAACTTCACCCATCGGATGGGCACAAGACCACATTGATTCCAGAAACCACGACAGTCTTGCATGCATACCCTTTTACGGCCAAGCTTGCGTTCTTTGCGCATCTCCTTCTCTTCATCAGTGATTGACTTGTCTCTGGAGCCCTTCTCCTTTGACCTGGAACTTCTCTCCTTCTTTTCCATCTTCTCCAAGGCCATATGCTCCAACAACAACTGCTGCTTGCGTTCTTCATGCTTCGAACTCTGTGGATACAGAAATGTGGGCAAGGGAAAGGAGGGTTATTTGCAGATTTTAAGGCAGGTTCTCTCTCCCTAAGAGGTTACTACATAATTTTTGACACAAATTAGTTTTTTTCAATTTTAGGTATAAACACTTGAAATGAAATCACTTATTTAGGATACATCACATTTTTTATGGCAAATCCATAAAGTACGCACTTAATATGGCTAAAGAAAGAATACATTGAAATTGTTACTGGTGTGTGTCATATATGATTCTTTCAGGAAAAACATAGCAACAGCTGTAACATATAAGTAATCAATATTACAGCAGCTTGCAATTGAAAAATGACTCCAACTCATGGTGTAAAACTATATCACCAGGAATGTAATTTATTCTGCCTATTCGCCATTTTCGTTCAGTAAAAAAAAGCATGTTCATAAAAATGCATAAATTTTAAATGTTGGGCAATTACATAATTGTATTCAAAACAATGTTAACAATGAAATTTCGGCAGTAAAGAGTGATCTCTAACAATGAACATCAAGCACAAAATACTATATGTTTTGAATAAACATCTAATAGAAATTAATGTGAAAACTAAGACCAAATTTTTAAAGAAGAATAAAATACATCTGTACTATGGAAAGCTGCACTATGGGATTAATCTGGAATCACAAAAAAAAAAAAAAAAGAAGTGGAGGAAATGTCCTGAATTGAATTAGAAACCTTACAGTATAGCCGAAATACTTCCAACTTATTAAAACACTACACTAAAAACACTACTGCTGCTAAACCATAATGCTGCAATAACGGAATTGAAAACGTTTTGAACAATTTTAAACTGTACTCTAAAAATCACCAAACATTTATTATTCTTTGCATCCTTGTGCATGAAGATTTAATTTCTAAATGATAAAAACCACTAAATAGCTTGCTCCACCACTTATTTCATTATGTAATATGAAGTTTTATAAAAATTCTTTACCAAATTAAAAACATGGAGGAGAAACAAAAAAGTTTTTTTAATTTAATTTAATTGCAATGGAGTACAGGATCCGGTGGCAATTTCCCTACACCCCCATCTTCCCCCTATCCTGCACCCACCTACATTTGCCCTCTACAACTTTTATCTTTAAATTCTTTCAAGGTTTTCAGTAAATTATTCATCATTTCTCTTGGTAATTCATTCCAATCCCTGCCACCCTGAAGATAGAGGGGGAACATGAGGTGTAAAACGATGTGTTATATCCAGAGTTAAAACTCTCACATGACATTTGTGATACATATTATTTTTTAATCCAGTGAAATTGCCAAATGAATGTAGGGCTTTGGCCTAAAATCTACCAACAACAGATAATTTAATGGAACAGCTCTGACAACAAATTAAAAATATTAATCAATACTATAATTACAAAACAGGAATAATGTTTGGCCAATTTTATGAAAAATCAACTGGAAAATAAACAAGCAAACTAAACATTACAGAGATGAAGACAGTCCACCAAAATTCCAGAAAAGCCAAGTTATGTAATTACTTTCTAGCAAATTCATATCGCACAAGACACTCAATTTAATATGCAGTAATTAGTATTTGATAATGAGGAATGTATATCGCACTAAACCCTTCTCAAAAAGAAAATATTTTCATATCAATTAGCGAATTTTAATTTTTACAATATCTCATCTTAATACTGACAAAAGCAAAAAAACATTTTGGCACTAAACGAGTTCACGCAAAAATCTACAATCATTAATCACTCTGATACATTTAGTTATGGAAACAATGGAGTCAAAGGCACAATATAATGAGCCAATTTCTTTTTCACTCAATCGAGTCTTAACTAATAAAAAAAAGGCAGTTAATATTTGAGTATGTTTGGATTGGTATATAATTTAGCAAAATGGGCTAGTTAAACAAAATTCATGAATTTTTATATCAGCAGGGTGAGGTTGTATCAATTTATTTTAGGAGAGTAGTGACACTTAAACTTTGATTTTCAGAAGTAACACACAATGCACAAGTTTTTCACTTGTTGCGATGAGCAACATATACTTTTTACTCCCATTTTTTGGTTGGTATTAACAGCATTTATGTGGCAATGTTGAAGAATGAGGTTTGTAACATACCAATATAAACATCCCACAATTTATTTGAAAAAGGTTCCCCTCCCCCTCCCTTCCATAGATGAACTCTAACTTAAGATTGCTTTTTCATCCCCCAAAATTTTTCGCCACATGCAAACAATATTATTTTGGGCTTTGATTCTTATCTAGTATAGCATATCACTTAAACCATTGAAATAAGGAGGAAAGGGGTCTTCTGCAACAAATTAAAAACTCATTAAAATTAGAGGGCAATTTGGGAACCTTTCTTGTAAGTCTCAATACTTCATTGTCTGCACAAATTCTATGAAGAGTACAAGGATATTTTACAGGCAAAATTTGAAAAGTAGGCTGAAATAAGTATTGGGTTGTCTTCATAATGAGTAAAAATTATTTAGCTGCTTATTTTTGTAATGTCAGGTTCATTAGTTAATAAAAATTCCAATAACAACACAGCAGGAAGAAATTGTATGATGAAATATTTATATGTAAAGAAAAGGTAAAATATACCCACCACTCACCAAAATTGAAGGTAGGAGGGCATCAGCAAGAAAAA
This sequence comes from Vandiemenella viatica, assembly GCA_031002005.1. Classification (NCBI taxonomy): domain Eukaryota; kingdom Metazoa; phylum Arthropoda; class Insecta; order Orthoptera; family Morabidae; genus Vandiemenella; species Vandiemenella viatica. The sequence goes on along the minus strand of JARYHS010012519.1, from coordinate 177,756,799 downwards.
CACTCCACAAACACAAAAAAACAATATCTTGGGCTATGTCTTTTTGCAAGAAATTAGAAAGCTGTAACCGAGATTGCACAAGTGCTTACTGTCAACACAGCTACAGTGACACTATTCACGTAGCTGTGTTGACCATGGACACTTTTACGAGTTCAGTAACAAGCTTTTATTTTCTTGCAAAAGGATAGTGAAATGAACCATCACTTACCTTAAATGATGGTTTCGTGGGGTGAAAACATAAAAAAAACACACGAACAGGAAAAACAATGAATATTTCGGGACTTGACAGTGGACAGTATCCTGCACCACCCTCCCTCTGCGATGTTCTCCTGTTGACGAAGGGTCAAGTCCCGAAATATTCATTGTTTTTCCTGTTCTTGTGTTTTTTTTTTTGTGTGTGTTCACCCCATGAAACCATCATCTAAGGTAATTGGTGGTTCAATTCGCTATCCTCTTTTTGTAAATCCATTCGCTACTTAGCTCCTATTATTTCCTGGCTACTATACATACATATATATATTTGGAGCACGTTTTGTTCCTGCTGCTCTCCTCCCTTCGACTTTGGTAAGTGGTGAGTATAGTTAATTTTTCGATGCGAAAATGTAATAATTTGTTTACATGATCTAAAGCATTCATGGGAGTCTACAGCAACTAGAAGAGAAGCAAAATTATATATAAAAAAAATTTATATTAAAGTCATTCTTTGCATTATGGAGACACTATTTTCAATGTTCTACCTGGAAAACTTCATACAATCCAAGGCATTGGGGAGCAATGTCTTACAATTTCTCCTCCCTAAGCAATGCAGTAAAATGATCTATTTTAATTGAAAAATTATTTGTGATACAGATTTCATGGAGAAACCATGAGATTTTTTTCACTGCTGTATAACCCCAATTGCAATGAAAAGTCTATTTCATCCAAATTATTTTACAATTACAATGGAAACTATCACTAGGCATACCTGAAAATATAGCAAAATAAATAATAGTGGTTTAATATACAAATATTACAGCTTCACTGGAGGATGCCCATCAGAATCATTTCTGTCACTTTAATGTTTTAAGATCCTTTCCATTTTCCATTCCACTTGTGCAATACTACATTTAGTTGACTTCTATTAAATGAAGAACCATATCAAATAAATGTATAAATCACTATTTGATAAATTAAATAAAGAAAACGAGTATGGCACTATTGGCCGGGAGCCTCTGAGTGACAGAGTTCAGTGCTGTGGAATAAAAAGGCACTAAATCACAGAGTCCTGATGTACTCCAAATGAACAAAGCAAAGCTTTGCCAAAGGAGACAGTGAGGTTAAGACCCTATAAAAATTCCAGTTAGATCAATATTCATATCAGGTCTTGCTGATCTGCAGGCAGGTGCCTTAACCAACCAAACCACAATATAACTCACCGTTTTATAAGATTACAAAAAAGATCATGTGATTACAATGAAATTTACACCAATGTTGCTGATATTTTTTTATAAAACCGAATAAGTTTTAACAAAATTATTATCATTTGGAAACAAAAACACCTTCAGAAGGTCCTGTAGGCTGTAATGGTAGTATGAACTATGTGTCAAATTGAACAAGTTTTGGATGGTGGCCTGAAGAACTGCTAACCAATATGTTCGTATGAGATATTGACTGTTGGGAGAGTCTGACAGCCCATTTATTGAGATAAATTTTCAGATAAATCCAATAATCCAAATGCAAGTCAGGACAGAAGTAGTATCTTCCATAATGCAAAGATACAACAACATAAGTGCTATGTCTCCATAATCCCCAAGATTTCTTTTGGCTTTACACCTCGTTGACATGATTAGAGGCGGGCACCTCCAAGATGTGATCAAAGTTAAGGGTAAAAACATGCTGAGCAGGCCGCAGTAGACGTTTCACACATGCCAATGAGGTTGCCACCTACGCAGTCACCCTTGGTGTTACCATCGACACTCACCACAATGTAAAAGAGAGAACAAAGTGTTTTTCTCATCGCGGCCTACAGCTATACTGGAGGTCTGCTAGGCTCCGACTGGTTGAACTAGGTCATGTGATCCATCTTCTACATAGGATTATGCTGCTGTCTGAAATGAGCATGCAGTCTAGATTTTCGCACCGTACAGAGTAGCTTTGTTCTCTGCAGTGAAAGAAGAATTAATAAGAGCAATGTTCACATGCCACACTCTGTGAGATCACATAAATAAATATAATAGGTTCATTTTAGAAAACTGAGCGGAATGGTATCTCAGACAATTCAATCCGACATTACTCATTACAAATTTCAAGAATGTAAATATTTAGTTCTTATATTAACAATACCTTCAAATAAAGTATAGACTGAATCTGAAATAAAAAATTCTAATTTTGATTGGGAAATGCTCTACTAAATGGTACACTAATTTATTTATAATAATTAGCATTACATTATAGGCACAAAAAGTCTTTCCTCACCATATATTGGATTGATGTGTTAATTGTTTGACCAAGAATTTGTTTTAAGTCTACTGGAAAGTTTCTGGTGTAATTCGTAAGTATGCACAGAATCTGTATGGGTGACTTTTGAGATCTTTATATAAATGGCATTTGTCTCTGTTCATTTATTGGGTATAATGTGTAATCTGTTACTAGCTGTATAAAGTAGCCTTCACTTTGTAACCACTAATAGCTCATCATTTTCACTATCATTATCACTTCCACGAATCATTGCAGGCTACACAAAGTAAATGATACTCAAGGTAAAAACAAAATCTACACAATGTAAAGCATGGAGCTACCACAAAAGTCTTCAAAACTTTGATAAACACTAACAGCTATACTTGACACTGACCACGAGATTGACACTCTTCATTGTAGGATGCTGGGAATAATTTTATCCACGACTGCATCAGCGATCTTCACCTTCACTGCAACCTGCTTGGGATGATTTTACCCTAAGTGTGTTCCAGATGAGATTGGGTGCCATTGGCGCATCTGACATCAAACAATGTGATCCTACGAAATGCATTATGGAACTGAGCAATCACCATGAAGCCTTCTAAAGTGAACTAAACTACCATCAAAAACCAAGGTGCTACATTCCATTAACAGCTATGATGAATTTATAGAAAAAATTCCTAAAAATCGAAAGTAGTATTGTCAGTAAGGTTATTCGAGTTCATACCAATAATACTTTCTTAAGCCTTCTAGTGTCCACAGCTAAACAGTATGACTCATATGTTTATAATCCTATGTTGTGTATACACAGTCTGTGCAATGGGAAAGGTGATTGAAGGAAAATGAAATAAAAGTCATTATTTATTTTTTATTCAGTTACCTTTCATTCAAAATAAACTTCTAATGACTCAGTATAATACAGAAGTGGTTTCAAAATTACCTGAACCACTCCTGAAACTTATTCCTAGCAATTACCTATAAAATTGTCTTTGAAGCTCTCTAGATGTCTGAAACCATGTTTAAAAACTATTTGTTTCATATCCAATTCAGTTTTGGGAATAGCCATATGTAGATTGGAGGCAAATCAGGGGAATGAGTGGTGTGATCCAGCATCATAATACTTTTTTCTGGCAGTGAAATTGCATACAATTTTGCTTATTTATTTATCCTATGTTAAAATACACAATATAGAATAAATAACAATATGTCATCTTAAAACAATCAACAAGGCACCTGAAATAAAAGTTTGAAGGTGTAAATCCAAATATTCCAACTTAAGTTGCTTTAGCAAAGTCTTCCAGCAAACCTTAGTATGCACTCTTACTATACTCATTGACAATATGTCGTATCATCTGTTGTGGTGCACAACAGTCACAGCTGGGTGAAGTTCTAATGTTCAACTAATACATTAGTAAGCCACACTGCCCCTGTGTTACATGGCAAGTAAAATCCTACTAATGGATGATGGGCACTAAACAGTGACTCCCACTCCTTGGGAGCTACATGAGGGTGAAGCTAACTCCTACATGTGGAGCCCCTACATATTTACCTGGACTTGAATCTCCAGTACTGAATTGTACATTCACACTTGGCGGGCAGATTATCTCCACAGATCTCCTGGACAATGATACACAAACACATGACATTATTGCTTTTGAGTCTTGATACAATTGTTGTACAACTACTACAACTACCAAGGCCCCTTGTTCAATTAAAATGAGATGGCTAATGGATTTAGGAAATCCAGCTCATTGAGCCTGGTAGATGCACAGTCATCATTTCAAACGATTTCTCAGATAGTTTTGGAAACACTATCTTTAAATCAAAAAACCTATAATGGTCCTAAATGTGGAACAATGTCATCACTTTGTCTACCACTACAAAATCCTGCATATCACTTAAAATGTTCTTACAATTCACTGCTTCACTACCAGAAAACAGTTTGAAATATTTCAAATGTTTCTGTGGCATTTTTAGCAGATCCAAAAAAAAAAATTTATGTTGGCATATTGCTTTGTTTTTTCCTTTCCAACTGAGGTTCATAAGTTACCATCACTTTTTAGAAATAAACCATTGATGCCTGTGGTTTCAATATTTAATTGAAAACAGTCAAAATGTGTTCCAAGCTAACTCATTTATCAATACTTATACAACACTGGTGGTTATGTGAAAGTGAAATCAGTCATTTTTCTCATTGGACATACAGTGAACATATAATAATAGTGATAAAACTGGATGTCATTTCTGTACCTGAATACAAAATTTCTTGATTCCAGAAGTTACATCAAATGTGATATTCTACAGAAGAAACTCATCCACAGCATGTACACACAGAAACACCACTTTCACCCTAGTCAACAAAGTACGAGGGTGAGTCAAATGAAAACCTTAAATTTGTAATAAAAAATCGAAATTTTGCGCCGTTATCCTGTAAGTTGGTAAGTGTGCTACAAGCAGTGTGCAGAATGGCATGTAGGTGGCAGCATAGTGCAGATGCACAAATACCGTCGCAGTACCAGTATAAAGATGGCTGCCCCACTTGAGACTTGCACCAGGGAAGAAAAGCGTTCTGTTATTCGGTATTTTAGTAGTGAAGGTGTGAAACCTATTGAAATTCATCAAAGAATGGAGGTTTAGTATGGTGATGCATGTTTGTCACAGCAGCAAGTCTACAAATGGAGTAGGAAGTTTGCAAATGGTGTGATTTCAATGGAAGATGCTCCTCGTCCAGGTCAGGCACAACGAGTTGTGACTCCACAGAACATTTCAGCAGTTGAAGCCATAGTGATGGAAAACCGCCGAGTGACACTGAATGACATTGCAGCATGTTTAAGGATTAGTCATGGTTCAATACACCACATTGTGCATGATGTGCTCCAGTTTCACAAAGTGTCTGCAAGATGGGAGCCACGGCAGCTGACTCCTGAAATGAGAGAACGACGTGTTGATGCTTGTGAAGAACTACTTCGGCGCTTTGAACGAGAAGGTGATGGCTTCCTTGCAAGAATCGTTACTGGGGACGAAACTGGGTTCACTTCCACCAACAGGAAACGAAGAGAGCGAGCAAGGAATGGCGCCATTCCTCATCACCAAAACCAAAGAAGTTTCGAACAGAACCGTCAGCAGGGAAGGTTATGCTGACTCTCTTTTGGATGAGAGAGGCGTCATTTTGGAGCATTACATGCCTAGAGGGACCACTGTCATCACTGCATCATACACAGATCTCCTAAAAAATCATCTTTGGCTTGCAATCAAATCAAAGCGACGTGGATTGCTGTCATCAGGTGTCCTTTTGCAACATGACAATACAAGGCCCCACACTGCCGGTACAACAGTTGCAACAATCACAGACCTGCATTTTGAGTGTCTTCCTCATCCACCATACTCACCAGACCTTGCCCCAAGTGATTTCCATATGTTTGGACCACTCAAAGAAGCAATGGGAGGAAAGAAGTTCCGTTCTGATGAAGAGGTACACCACGCGGTGCATGAGTGGTTGCGCGGACTACAAAAATAATTTTTTTTCTAAAGGAATTTATGCACTTTGTAAGCGCTGGGGAGATTATGTTGAAAAATGATACAGCTTTGTACCACTTCTGCACAATAAATAATATTTAAAAAAATATTTAAGGTTTTCATTTGACTCACCCTCGTACAAACAATGATGAAGGCGTTGTTTGAATTGGAGCTTTAATAACTCAAACTAGTGCCAGAATTAAACAAGGGAGGAAACGTTTTCTTTAGCTTGTGGCTTTATGCCTCATCAATGTCGAAGTCATTAGAGGTGGGAAGGATAGAGGCAAGGAATGGGAGGAATTTGGCCATGGCCTTTTAAAGGAACTATCCCGCATTTTCTTGGATTGATTTGGGTAAACCATGCAAAACCCAAATCTGGATGGCCATACGTACTCCCAAATGTGAGGCCAGAGCGTTAATGCTCACCCACCAAACTGGGTGGGAGCAAAGAAATAAGTGAAACCAAGTATAGGATACAGAGAATCTGTGAAGCAATTCAGAAATTAGCTTCAGGTGATATTCAAAAATTATTTCAAACCAAAATCTTAATGGACAGAACACATTTAAAGCATATATAACCTCAAAATGAAATTATAACATACATAAAATGTGGGCAGCTCCCAACTTCATATACATATATGGAAGGAGACAGAGCAGGATCTGGAAAGAGAATTACAGAAATGGTGGACTGCAATGGGTAAACATGACCTGGAGATTAGTGTGTGGAAAAGACCAAAATAATGAAGATAACAAGAAACACTGGCCCTTTGAAGGATGTGTTACTGGATGGCAAGAAATTGGAATGGGTAGAATTGTTTGAGTATCTGGAAAGCAAGGTAATTATCAACGGAAAGATGGAGGAAGAAATAGGTCAGAGAGTAAGGAAGAGTGGACATTTGTATCATCAGATAAAGGATATAATCTGGAGGTGGAACAGAGGGAAGGATGCCAAAATTCTGCTCTATAAAGTATATGACCAGCCCATACTGGCTTATAGTTCTGAAACATGGACGTGGTCGTGGTCAAAGAGAGACACTAGCAGAATGCAGGCGGCAGAGATGAGGTTCTGAGAGGGATAGATAATGTCACGAGGAAAGACAAAATTAGAAATGAAAAACATCAGGGAGAGACTACAAGTGGAAGCCTTAAGGTGCTAACAAGGAAAAGACTGCAGTGGTTGGGACATGTTATGAGGATGGAGGAAGGAAGGATGCCAAAGTAGCACTGCTTAACAACGGGAATGGAAGAAGGCCAGTTGGAAGACGTCGTGCAAGATGGAAGTGAAGAAAGATGCAGAGGCTAAGGGAGTCGTGTGGAGAAAAGGCATGGAGGAAAAGTCTTGGAAGAGGATGTGCAGAATGATCCGCAAAACAGAAACATCTGATTATTGGAATAAGCTGACCACAATTGATAAAGCAATCCAAGGCGAGTAAAAAGAACTGTTTATGGTGAAGATAAATTGAGACACTATTTAAGTGGTGTTCTTTCTTCCATATGGCAAACATTAGGGACTATAAAAATAAGACAGGATAGGGAAAAATAAACAGATACCCGTCACTTACCACAGAGAAAGGCAAGGGGCAAGACGAACACGTAAAACATAAACAAATTGCACAATATTTTGACATGAGTCTTAATCATGTGAGAGGTGAGACATAAGGCAGGGGAAAAGATGTGGTCACATCCCAACCTGCCACATGACTATAATAATAATAATTCTGTATGATTGTAATGATTTCGTAACAGGGTTTCTATTGGCTGTGCATTCCACCCCTGTTGTAGCCACCTTAACCTAAACCAGCAATCCTACCGGGTACAGGGGACCAACAGTTTAACGTGGAATCCGAACCATGAAAGGGTTCTGGTGTACTTCACATTAGACAGCAAACTGTGCAAGATGTGAAGGTCGGGTAAAAGAGCCTATAAAAACCCCCCACCGAGACAGGGATTCGAATCGGTGGGGACTTTTTGATCCCCAGTCAGATGCCTTAACCGCTAAGCCACTAGACTGCTCTATAAGGAAAACTATGATACTTTTTGATGTGATTGGCACTAGCACAAATTTGCCTTGATAAAATGTAATACCATATCACAATTGAGCAATCTTAACATTCAAGATGGTTGTATTGTATTACTTTTCTTTGTAGTACTCTTATAATTTTATGTGGTAGTTTCTTAATCTATTCCCATCTAGTAACAAAAGTGTCTATTTTTTATTTCTTTCATAAGACTGAGTGGATGAAAATTTTTTCCATGACCAGATGTAAGGTAAATATGACAACATATAATTCTTGTGCTGAATGCTCTTTATCAGATGTTTAGCATACTGTAGATCCAATGCAATCTTCACAGAATAAATAGTAGCCTAACCAATATGAATATACTGTAAATAAGAAGGAAACAATTTGAAAATGGAAAAGAGATCTAAAAATAGGTAGAGAAAATAAGTAAGCTGAAGCAGGAAAAGGGGATGTAACAGAGCCTTAAAGCAATCACACAGTTTTTCATAAAATTCTGTAATATACATTCAGATACTGGTAGAACTGATAACCACACCATCAATAATATTATATATTCATTGGATGTAAAAGGCCTGTCCTCATATATGTATTATCCAAGTCAAAATAACAGTATTAATCAGTTTAACACACAAAGTAGGTTCACGATACAGCCAACACATACATGATCCACACATCTATAAAAAATAACACTGTCCACATAATTTTGCATTGTGTGCAACTATTTCCTAGGACAGTGTAAATGTTGATACAAATTTAAAATTAATAACCATTCAGAAAATTTACCACAACTTTACACAGAGTGAAGTCATTGTATATGTAAATTACCACAAAGTACTAGAGGTGAAGGCACAAGGCCAACGAGAAAAATGAACAATTTAATGATTCTCTGGTGTGAACCTTATTCATTGTAAAGTGACAGTCATGGGGTGAGACCGTGTGTGTGCATTCCATTGCTTCACCAATTTCTTACCGCTCTGCACAAATAAGGTTCATAACGATGTATTATAAAATGTGCTCATCACTGCAATCCTCCCTTCATCCTTGTTTAACATTTTCCTTTTTATTATTTTCACAATTTTTACCACTACGTATTTTACATGATGTTTAAGATTCAACACAAAAGCAAACAGTCAACAAAATTGTTGTTAAAATTTTGTTATCTTATTTTGTGTCTGTACTGAGTTATGAGGATTTGCAAAGGACTCTGCCAGTCTGTCTCTCTTTTAATTGCTCTTTTAATATTATTACAATGATGTCAGTGATTATAAATTAAACAAAAAGTCTGGACTAAAACAAATTAAATGCGGTATCACACCAAATCTCAACATCTGGTTTCATTGGCACCAAATGTAGAGACCTGTTAAAATTAAGTCTGCACAGATATACACTGACATGCCATAAGTAACTGAATATCATTCTCAACTATATAAGGTCTCCTTTAACTAGGCAGAATACATAACTTGATAAAAACTCAATTACTTGGTGGAAATTTCCAGGAGAAATTTGCAGCCATGCTATTTCAAAAGCAACCCAAAACTGACTGGTTATGGAAGTGCTTGCCTTTGTGTGAGCAGCCCTATTAACAAATTTGATACATGATCCACAGGGGTCACATCTAGTGGTTAAACAAGGTACTTCAATTTTCCGGAACACTCCTCAAATGAATCAAACACAATTAGGACCTAGTGACATGGAGCATTATCGTTCTGAACATCTTATCTTTATCAAGGAAAGTGAAGTCTTTATAAAGGGCTGCCAGTTGTCACCTAGGAACTAAACAGCACAATGTCCTCTAATCTACTGGTTGAGTAACCGATACCACAATCCATGCCAGGTTGACAAATCACACACCACTAGAAAATCAACAGCTTGCACAGTGTCTTGTTAACAAGAATTAACAATGGGCTTATGAAGTTTGTATCACCTGTAGCCAGTCATCAGTTCATACCAACTGGAAATGTGACATGATGGACTAATCATTTTCTTCTAATAATCTAGAGCCCAGGGGAACCACTGACACTGATGATGTGCCCTGAGTAAAAGACTCAAATTGGCCTTCTGTTATCACAAATGCATCTGTTAATCAATAATATGGTCTCAACCTCTATGCGATATGGCCGGCCACTGCAATTTCCCAGGTTAAAGGTAATACCATCTCTGCAATACTTCGTTCACACTTGACATAAATTCTGTAAATATTTCCAAAATAGTATGCCCATGTGCTGAGCTACAACATTAATTCTGTATTTATCCTGGATATTCTCGTTAGACAGGCATTGGTATTATAATGTTAGTAAACATTTTACGTGACACTCATGGGTCCAAATGACAGCAATAACAACCACCTGCATATTTATAACTTTTTGGCACAAAGTGTGCACTGTCTGTGCTATGCATCTTGCTATCCCATGACTTTTGACATGCCAGTGTAAATGATGACCATAAAAATGTCATTGTCATTTTGCAGTTTAATTAATTTTTTAATGATAGACAACTGATTTAATGAAAAAAGGCATATGATTACATAAATAGGGCATGGAATAATAAGATTTGTATAGTAACAAAGAAATCTTTTATAGTTTACACAATGCATAAATCTACTCAATCGATGAATTCAATCACAATGTATTCTGAATCTAGAATTTTCGATACGGGCCAGCCACTTCTATTTAATATATTGCTTAACTAAATATTTGGTAACACGCAGTGAGATGCTTGGTACTGAAATTATGGTAAGATTACAAAAATATGCTCTCTCTCGTCATAAAAAAGATATGGTATCATTATTTATATAAAACATTTTTCATTCAGACAAATCCAACTTTTCTTAAGTAAGTCATTCAAAAAGTTGCGTTCTTATTTAATGTTGCTCAGCAGTGCAATAATTAATAACTTCAGCAAAGAAGCTTATCAAGTGAGCAACTGCACAATATTTTGGGAGTATCCTTAATCATTTAGGGTGATAGACTCACATATCAATTAGTTATTACATGAATAAGTGAATACAACCCATTAACATCAAGTGAGGACAAACATGGAAAAAAATGAATAATTATGTAAGTTTAATAGTGTTGTTAACAGCAATTTTCAATTAATATAAAAACACTGTAACTAGAAGAAATTATGTACATTTAAGATAATTTTGGAAAAAATGAATTTACGTCACCGTTCAAAAGCTACAAAGAAGAAATAAACTGATTTTAAAATTAGTGTCTGTCTTTCAGAACAGAATTCGCACAAATAATACCACTTGGATTTTGATGGAGTTTTGAATAATGTACAGCCCCCTGGTCCCAGGAGAAGTAAGGTATATTTCATCTTCATGTGATGCTAAAGAGTTGAGAAATTTAAGATAAAAATGCCCAAAAATTAGTATCAGTTTTCACTGAATGCAGTTCATCTAACACAATGGATCAGATTTTGATGGGGTTTCAAATAATGTATAATTCTAGGACACATAGTACATGAGACATGTTATGCACAGTGAAAGATGACCAAAAGAAGAGCATCAAATGTGAGAAAGGAGAAGGAAACCCCTTTGTGCAATGACTGTATAGCAGAAACTGTAAACAGGAAGAACAGAGCATCTGGTTTCATGACAGAACTAAAAAGAAAAGAGCTAAATGATTAGTGAAAGCTACAGAAAAAGAGGATTTTGATAGCATAGGATATATGTTGGAATGAATTGAGAGAAACTGAAGATGATCTGCAAAACAAAACATAACCTATACATATGCTGAGCAAGACCTAGACACATTGCAAGAACTGCAGTATAGTAACTCGCATCAAGATATTCAGTCTCTATGGGAGTGTGCACAAACTACGTGGAACAGTCCGGGGGGGGGGGGGGGGTTTCTGAGCCACATTTTTAACAGTTAAAATGAGGAACAGTACTCACAACAGCACGTGAATATTTATTTCGCTCAGTGAATTATCTGACAAGAGAAAACGGTACAAAATTTCTTCTGGAACCAAAAGGGGGAAAAAGATACGTGCGGGGGGGGGGGGGGGGAGGCAAAAGCCACGTAGGGCTACGTGGGGGGGTTCACAGTAGGCCAGAATGGAGCTACGTGGTTTATGTTCTGATTTGAGATCCTTGAGCATGACAGACACCTGAATGCTGGGTGAAGGGAATTATGTGCTAATTTGTGTACATTATTTCGATGAAATAGTATTTATGAGAAAAACCCTCATTTAATAATGAAACTCTCACATGATCACTTTATCAAAATATTGAGTCCGACCACCCCTGCTAGCTATGCATTGACCAGAGAAAATTATCTAAGTCGAATTGAGTTGTGGTGAAGGTGGTAGTGCTCTTGTTGGCAATAAAATGGATCAGTTCATTGAGTCAAGGAAAACAGAGGGCAACTCGATCAATATCGGGCACCTCGTAAACTTGCTGAGCTTGCAGTGTCAGCTTCCCTTGCCAGCAGAAATAATCAGCATGAATGGCTCATTTCAAACACAGGCACAGTTGCTACTTGCAAAACTTTTATTAGAAACTGATTACAATAAATGGTCAGTTACAACAGTGGAAAAAGAAAATGTAATGAGAACATGGAAAGACTACAACAAAGACCTGATGGAAGTGAAGAATTGATGTATCAAACGAATAGATGAATGAAACAATAGCTTTAGAAAATGAAATGAAAAATCATCAGAAATGATGAATGGACAGTGGAAATAAGTAAAAAGTAGTACGAGAAATGGAAATGCAGTGGGGCATAGCGTTGGTTACATGGGCAACTTGGGAAGAAAAGAACATACTACAGGATTAAAGGAAGGGGTTTAAAGTACCAATTCATAAAAATTGGAGTAAATTAAATGTGAAAACTACAGGGGCATCACATAATTGAGCCACTACCTGAAAATATACAACATAAAATAAGGATAATAGGTAATAAAGAGAAGAGCAGTATAGATTTGGGAAAGGAAGATCAACAGCAGGCGCCATTTTTATATTCACCACAAATTATACAGAAAATATGGAAACATGGCAAGGACACCACAGTGAAAGATGTAAAAAAAAAAAGACATATGATAAAGTAAGTAGTATGTGGCATTTGCCAAAACAAGGAAAATTTATGAGAAGTGTAATTACTGTATACAAACAGATAATAAATTCAGATTGTTTAATATGGTAAGACAAGGGAAGTGTACTGCACCTGTTTTATTTAATATGGTTTCAGTTGAAGTTATTGCAGATGAGGGATACAGTTACCTAGCATAGTTAAAAGTGATGACACCTGCAAATGAAATGAACTGCCAGGAGAAAGAACAGAATCTTGAAGTAAAACTGGAAAAATGGGTGATTACAATATGAAAACATGGTTTGTAGATAAGTGTGAAAATGAAAATAATGATGGTGTCAAGAAACTGAGGCCCATCAAAGAATGTATCATTCAATGGTAAGAAATTGGAATGAGTGGACTAGTTTCTTTAATCGAGAAGAAAAGTAAATTACCAATGGAAGATTGGAGGAGGAATTAGGACAGAAAATAAGAAATGGTACACAATTTTATCACCTGATCAAGGATTTAATCTGGAGGTTGAGCTCAGGGAAAAAAGCTAAAACCTTGATATATAAAGAGCACTACCAATAAATACTGATCAGTGGCTCTGAAACATGGAGTTGAACACAAAGTGACCTAACCATTCTAGGTTTCTCTAACAACCATCGGTTACTCAGAGATGTGGTGCTTGTGACTTAATGCCTTTGATCACAGTATTTTTTTATTAGTACACTCTTCCATGGTTGGCTTAGACTAGTGGTTCTCAACATGGTCGGTACTGGCAGATAGCAACCCTATGATGTTCACAAAAACTGTTTACACAGCAGTAAGATAATAGTTTAATGTGCAGTTTTGACACAGGGTCATTGGACCATACTTTTATAAAAATTAAATCATTACATCACTTTTGATGGGTAAGTTCATAAGTTGCAAGATTTTGATGTATCTGCTTTGGACAATTTCCCACATATTCATAAAGCTTGGTTTCAATTGGATGGTACAACATTGCACACTGCACACAGTCAATGACAACTGTGTGACAACTGTTCTGAAACTATGCAAATTCAAAATTTAATATGTGAGTGGAGACTTTTCCAGCATATTGATGCAATGAATTCTTCACAAGAGCTCAGTCTGTGAAGAATTTATTGAATTCAAAATTTGGCTCTCAAGCTCATAAGTCAGTTTGTGATTTTTTTTCCTTGGGGGGCTACTTTAAGAGTGTATTAGCGAAGGGAAAATCGGCAGGATTTTAAAACGACATGGAATCAAGTGCATTTTCCGCCCTCCTGCCAAAATACGGGATTTGCTGCGTCCTGTGAAGGATGATGTGGGTTTAAAAACACCGGGAGCGTACAGCATACCGTGCCAATGTGGTAAGAGTTATATTGGTCAAACCATCCGCACTATCCAGGCCCGTGTGACTGAACATCAGTGCAACATCAGGTTGTTTCAACTAGAAAATCTGATGTGGCACAACACGTGATCGAAAATGGTCACAGTATGGATTTCGATAATGTGAGAGTTCTAGCCAAATGTTCCTTCTTCTGGGAATCTGTGATTAAAGAAGCTATTGAGATACGTCTGAATAATAATAATATGAACAGGGACTTGGGTGTATGGCTCAGTTACGCATGGAAACCTGTTTTTGCCATTCTTAAACAACCAAGTGTCTTGCTGATGGATGATAGGAGAGTGGAGCACGGCATATCTGCCCTACTTCAGCTATAGCTGGGTCCGTAGCCGACCAATCACTGACAAGTATTATAGAACCGGGGTTATAGTCAGCCAATTGGAAGACCGCATGGCTCCCTATGGATTTCTCGAGTTATACATCATAATTAATGATAGTAAATGTTGGAAGAATATATAATGTGGGAGTCTTTCATTAAAGAAGTTTTTGGGATATTTCTGTGTGAGAATAATGTGAACGATGACGCTATGAGAACAGTTATTGTATCAGCCAATCAGAATACCGCTTGGCTCCCTACAGATTCTCGAGATTAAACATCATGATTAATAGTGGTAGAATAATGTGAACGGTGATGCAATATGAACAGTGACGTTATGCGAACATTGACGTGTGTAATCCATCTTCTTTCCATTTATAACAACCTAGGCTTTGGTTTACGCTGTGGAGCCAACTGTCAGTACAACGCACGTGTATATCTAATCCTGGTTCCGCAACCGACCAATCACAGTCACGGAATGGTTACGTCATTGGAGTCAGCCAATCGGACGTCTACAACGATCCTGGCTCACTTCAGTTCCGCTATTCAGTTCAGTTTTTGTTGTTCCTTTAGATACAACGGACCCGATGATGGCGGCAGTGCAAGTCGCCGAAAGCTTGTCATTAGAAAATGTAATCCGGCAGCAAACCCGCGAAGAATTTGTATCAAGATACGCCGGGAAAGACTTATCTTTCATATTTATAGCCTCCGACCCCACCCTCGCACTCCCACCGCGGCACTCTGATAGCGGTGGTGGGGGTGGCGCATTGCAGCACGTCGAACAGTGACCATCAGTTTGTATGCCACCTCTGTCGCGCACAGTGCCTCGGCTCTGGTATTTGCGGAGCCACTTCAATGCTGGGTTCCAAGCTTGGCTTAGTTGGAATCCGTTGTCTTTGTTTATGAGGTTACTCCATAGCCGGATCTCGATGATTTCCCAGAAGTGAGATGTGTTTCTGAGAACTTCGGTGTCCTCATATTTAATAGTATGCCCTGTATCGAGATAATGTTCAGCAACTGCGGATTTTGACGGCTGGTGTAGCTAGGTGTGGCGTGTATGTTCTCTACACTGTTCTTCAATTGTGCGAATTGTCTGCCCGACATATGCTTTATCGCACTCCCACGATATGTGATATACACCAGGTTTCCTGAGACCCAAATCATCTTTAACTGAGCCAAGTAGGGCTTTAATCTTGGCCGGTGGGCGGTAAACGCACTTGATGTTTCGTCACCGTAAAATTCTGCCAATCTTGCTTGATACATTGCCGGCGTACGGGATGAAGGCTGTGGCACTTAGCTTGTCCTCTTCCTCAGTTGGTTCTTGAGTGGTCTTCCGCCTGAAGGCGCGCCGAATTTGGCGGTTGTCGTAGCCATTACTCTGGAACACGTTCTTGAGGTGTGTTAGTTCAGCAGACAGAAATAACACATGCTCTGTGAACCAGTGTATTTAGCACTCCTTCCCTCTGTGACGGGTGGTGGCAGCTGGTGACATGTAAATACTGGTCTGTGTGAGTCGCCTTCCGGTAAACACTGTGCCCTAGTGTGCCATCCGGTCTTCTCTTTACCAGCACATCCAAAAAGGGTAGTTGGCCATTCTGTTCCACCTCCATGGTGAATTATATCTGGCTGTGGATAGAGTTCAGGTATTGCAGGAAAGATTGAAGTTCTTCTTTTCCATGTGGCCAGACGACAAACGTGTCATCCACATAACTGTAGAAAACCGTTGGTTTTAACTGTGCCGATTCTAGTGCTTCATCGTCAAAGTGTTCCATGTACATGTTGGCAACCACAGGTGACAGTGGGCTACCCATAGCTACTCCATCCATCTGTTCATAATGCTGTCCATCGAACAGAAAATATGTTGATGTTAGGACAAAGCTGAACAGTTTTGTAACCTCAAGCCCAAATTTTTCGCCAATCAGTTTCCGTGATTCCTTGATAGGAACTCTGGTGAATAGTGACACTATGTTGAAACTGACCATGAGATTAGAGTCAGAAAGTCTTAGTTGCTGCAGATTTTCGACAAATTGAGCCGAGTTCTTGATGTGGTGCTCACATTTTCCAACTGAGAGCACCACATTAAGAACTCGGCTCAACCACTCATAGACTCTGGTTTTACTTAGGGCAGCATTCCCATAAGCAGTCTTCAGCATTACAATAGTTTCTGCGGCCGATTTCCCCAGTAGGAAACAAAATTTCACAGCCGCGCACTGCTCTCGACATTCTGCCATCACGTTTTTGCCAAAATTGAAAAAGTTGTTTTACTAAAAAAAACTGTCATGGGCAAACCGATGCACTCACAGCGACACAACTTTGCACACTGACTCAGGTGGCATAACAGTAACAGACACCAGGTTGAACAATGGGTTCCCCCACTCTCCCTCCCCGCCGGAGCCCCGTTACTTTTGGGTCCCCCCTCGTAAATAACATAAATTGTCCAGGTATTATTCTATAAATTCAGGTGGAAACTATTTCATGTGTCTTCTAGAAAATCCCACCTTGTTTTCCATAACAATTCTACAACACTTTCAAGATGGCTGTGGTCAGCAGTCGCAAATCTCATGGTTCTTTTGTGCACGTTCCTGACATTATAAATCAATCTCTCATGAATACCATTCAGCACAATAATACTCCTGATGAGAATGCACAAGAATTTGATATCATCTGTCCTTTACAAAGATGTTACAATTCTTCAAAATCTGATGTATGAATTACAGTTTAGGATTAACTTTACCAATGTCTAAATTTATGCACTGGACCCCTATTCATATTGTTCTGTAATGCTACCACTAGATACTTAAAGGGTTCTAAGAATTGAACACCCTAGTTTGTATTTATTCATTATGCCTATTATCTTGCCCTCATTTGCACCATGAACAAACCGCTATTAACATTATATTCAATATAGTTTCTAAACATTTCCCTTCGTGATGGCTGATTCGACTTCTACAACTTTCATCTCGACATGAGAAAATAAAACAAGCTGTGTTTTATACAATCTATTATTCTGAAATCCTTGGTGGCTTGATGCAATTTGTTATTTAAGAATACCATAATGATTGAACATGATGATGCAGACAAATCTTTGAGAGATGGGTTGGTAGTCAATGTGGTCTCTTTGGTCTTTTTATTTATTTTGAAAATGGAAGTTACCTGTTTGATTTTCCAGTTGGAAGGAACATTTTTCATTGCCTACCAGGTATAAGTGAGAAAGTGTCCGATTGCCTACTCTGAAAAAAGGGGGGGGGGGAAAGATACCATCAGGATCTGATGCTTTCCCCTATTCCATAGTCTTCAGTTGTTTTATGAAACCTGCACAGTCTATTTCAAATCAATCTGTGTCTATCTCTGTCATGACAGAGAAAAAATAGTATGGTACCCGTTTCTTCTTCTGATTGCATGCTGTTAGGAAGTAGAACTGGCTGTTTTCAGGAACCACCAAAATTTCTTTATAAGGCTTTTGGGGAAATGAATTATGATGGAAATGGTTGAATGTTTAATGCATAATATTTTTCACATGTCCTTTTGAATGGGTTCCATGACCCTACCATTCCTCATTCTTGTGTGTATCCTTCTCGGATTTTAGAGCAATCTTTTCACATTATGTGTGTACCATGACATATCTTTCCCTTCTACCATTGCTTATAACAGTAAATGTCTATCAATACCTTCACTAACTATGCATGTTAAATGATTCTTTCTCTCATTTAATATGTACTGCACTTATTTCTTAGGAATGTTTCAAAAGATTCTTTTGAAGCCTTTTCAAAGCAGTAAACAATCCATTCTTTTACATTTAGTTATTGATTTTTAGTTGAAATTCTGACTTTCACGATGGCTTATTTCAATGGTCATTGGCACATATTTGAATAAATCTATCATATTTGTAACAATAAGATCTAAAATGCTTTTGTCACCATTAAAACATTGTTGATTCAGTGACCAGTGCTTCAATGTGATGATAGCAGAAGATAATGATAACAATTTCACAAGTTGTTTTATCCCTCCTATCTATTTTGTGAACATACTTAAGTCAGTAAATATATAGCAGTTTGATGTCATCTCATCTTATTGTTCCTCAGCACTTCGGTAACATTTATATTGGCATATGGTGGAAGGCAGAGAGAGCCTCCCTATATATTTTTTTTTTTTACTTACTCTGAGTTTAATCCATATAATTTCATAAAACCAATTGATTTCTGTTTCATTACATGGAGGTCTGTGATATGGCTACACATACACCACCTTCAGGAGATTCCAATCTATCCTTTCACCTATTATTAAAATTTCTGCATAACTTATATATGGTATAACCTGCTTTCCGTACCGATGGCGATATTCACTTTTGTGATGCTTCATAGTTTCAGCTGTTTGTTTTCAACACATCAATAATTAATTAGAAGAACTTTTAACTGTTGATATTCACTCAGCTGACACTCAATGATTAATTTACTTGGATTTCCAGTGACTGCATTCCTGGTAATGGGTCATCCTCCCGCAGTCTAAAAAAAAAACCTCCCAATGCATTCCAATTGATCCCTGCCACCTGTGAGGACGATGCATGCTTGTAGTTCACACCTGATCTACTGAAGGGTATCATACAAGACTCAACCCTATGTTAGATCAAGGAATTTGCAGCCAAGATCATCACAGAAGTGCACACACAGAATATCACCCTATGTCATTGGGTCACATTCTGTGTGAGCTGCACACCTCTGGAACCTAATGGCCCATTTCTCTACTACTTGAAATATTGTTTATTCGTTTGTATGCTCTTTATGTTTTCTTTCATCGCAGCCATCAACTTTGGTATGTGGTGGGTTAATTTCTCTTTCCTTTATATTTTAAGAAGCGAGATAGTCAAGTTTTATACAACAACAAAAAATACTCGTTAGCAAAATCATATTGAGAATATATGGTAGATCAAACAATCATGCAGAAAAGCATACACCATAAAAATGGCGTTCTACGAGTGGCTGCGTCCTACGCAAGTCTTGCGCAAGACCAGCCACCTCTCTGTTAACTTGAAAAAGGGGATTTTCACCCGAAATATTGTTTTTTCTTTGTTTGTGTGTTGTGCTGTGTTGCTGCTACCCTCCTCCCTTCAACTTTGGTGAGTGTTGGGTCAATTTTCCCTTTCTTTTCCATGAAAATAAAAATGAAAAAATAAGGCATGTAGAAAGATAAGTTATGGCATTTCTGCACTAGGCTAGGCCAACTTCAGGACTAGCCATAAGTAGGAATTTCATGTTTCATCACTGTAATGTTGTCCCCTACAGCAAATATTGGCTTCTTTTGGTACCTTAAAAATGATATGAAAACATCTAATTAAAAACCCTTGGCCTTATAGGGTGAAAAGAAGTGATTCCATACAACTTTCGAGACAATGGCATGATACTTGATTCAGGATATAGGCTGCCAGTTGCTACATTTTCTTTTTATAAACTGCTTTTTTAATGAACTTAAGACGGAATTAATGGCATCCCAAGTTTCAAATATTTCTGAAACCTAATTATTTATGTAGATTTATTGCCCACAGTGTAAATGTGACTCAAGTACAGGTATGTAAATTATTTAACAAATGGAAAACATATTCCATAATTTCTCACACCGTTTTCCGTGCAAGCTTTTTCCAACTTATTTTAACACTAAATACAAAATGTGAGATTCTATGATTTCTAAATCAGCAATTTAATTACTTTGTTCAATTATGGTTTGCAATTCCTAACCCAACTGAAGGTTGTCTTCAACCGCACCCTTAATTGATTTTTTTAGTAACCAGCTTCTGCCCACAACTTCGTCACAACTTAGGTGTATGAACAATCTTCTCCCCCCCCCCTCGAAGTCATTTTTAACCTTGAGTAGCAACATGACCTAGAAAGAACACATTGGCAGATTTTTAACAAAAAAATTATAAAAATAGCATTGTGTAGTAAGGTTCCTCCCTCCCAGCTACATTATCATCCTGGGTATTCCTCATACTGAATGCAAGATATGATTTTCATTTTTCTGTGCATTAAAAAAGCTGAAGAAATAAATTATTTAAGTTATGTAAAAGTACACGTAAATTGCCAATAACAGTACTGCTTAGAAAGGTATAGCAACATCGCAATTCTGTTTCATTGCCGTGAATGAAAAATATGTGCTGAAGTATCAGTTTCAGTGACTACACTAAAGCACTATGTAAAATCCAACTGCTGTAATCTATCGGCCTTCCTATGTAGGAGTAATCATTGCTTGAGTAACTTTTACAGTTACAAATATCATGATGTTAAATAAAACTGATGCTCCTGCACTTATTATTATCACTACTACACAATTTACTAAAAGTGGGTAGTGGAGGGGCATTCCATCTATAATAATGTGTAATTATTCATTGGAACGGATATGCAGGATATGGCAGGAGACACCGAACTGCTATTTTGAGAAACCATCCTGGCATTTGCCTGGAGCAATTGGGGAAAATCATGGAAAACCCAGATGAGGATGGCTGGAGCAGTTTCTATAGATCTACTCCTGTCAAATTCCAAGTTTTCTCACTCAATAAATCCTATCTATTCTATTTCCTAACCACATGTGGAAAAATTAAAATCAGTTGGAATTTCTCCTGTTTCATAACTTTTAGATATCAGCTTGAATAATCTTTTGATTCCTTCTTCTCCTAGGGACTTCCTTATTTGCTTTCAAGCCATTCCCAACCTAACACCTTCAAAATCGCAGTTATGCTTTCTCTCCACGTGTATATACCTGTCACAAATCAGGCGGCTCTTCTTTGGACCTTCTCCAATGCCTCCTTTAACCCTTTTTGATGGGGGGGGCCCCATACAGAACAACAATATTCTAGGTGAGGTCACACGTGTGCTTTGTATGTTTTAACTTCCCATGTACCCCTAGAAATCGGATCATTGCTTTTCCAATCTCCTTCTCAAAGTGCTCATTCCAAAATAAATTATTATGTATTGTTACCCATAGGTATTTAACTGAATTTACCATTCTAAGGACACTGCCATCAATTATAGATTCAGAGTTAAATGGTGTCACCCTTTTACTTAAATTAATGACAAGGCATTTTTAGCATTTAACTCCAGCTGCCAGTCTTTGCACCAGGCTATTATTTTTACAACATCGGCTTGTAACAAAGCGCAGTCATCCTGGGATTTTATTTAACTACAGTGGAGTCCTGCTAATCTGAACTAATTGGGACTGGGCCTTGTTTGGATTAGCCGGAATTACAGTGACCAGTTTCTAGAATGAAATATACCAAGCATATAAGTAGGTACACCATGGTAACAAATGGGAACAAGTGGGGAGACAATGGCCCACTCTCATTCCCTTCCTTTGTTGATGAGACGTTTGAACTGTTTGAGGTCAATGCACTGTCAGCCGGCTATTGATCGCTAACACGCTTGACAGTTGTATTGTATGTATTCGGTTGTAGGTGGTGTAGTGTCGTCATGAGTAAACCGAAACATACGTTAACTCTCAAAGAAAAACTGGATGCTTTGAAGCAGTTAGACAATGCTGAGAATGTATCTAAACTGGTGTGGAACTAGGTGTTGGTAAGGCAACCATTTGTGATAGGAAGAAGAACCGAGTGAAGCTTGAACGGTCCTGTACAAACGCTTGAAATTCGGTAGACTTTGAAATAGTCCCAGTACGATAAAGTGGATGAAGCTCTTTTCTTTTGGTTTACACAGGAAAAAGAAAGGAGAACTCCTTTGAGTGGACCAATGGTAATTTTCTAATACATGTGTACTGTACCGTGTAAATTAAAATTGTGTGTATGTACAGGAGTTAATTGCGCAATTAAATACAGTATGAACTGTATTTTCATGAACTGTTTTTCAATTCTTTTACCAATTTTCATACTTATACTAACTTTTTGCAATATTCGGATTAGTGGGACTCTGCTGTATAAATAATAGCATCATCGGCAAATAGTCTTTTTCCCCCTTTATTATGTCACACAAATAATTGATATATATTAAACTAACACTGAAGAAATCTGTATTATCCATCCTATCCATGGTTAGTTTTTTTAACTGCTTAACGTCTCCTATAACAACTAGGTCTTTAGAGATGGGAAAGGATGGGGGGCAAGGAATGGGAAGGAATTCGGCCATGGCCTTTTGAAGGAAGCATCCTGGCATTCACCTGAAGTGATTTGGGGAAACCATGGAAAACCCAAATCTGGATGCCCGGACGGGGATTCGAACCACCGTCCTCCCGAATGCGAGGCCAGAACGCTAGCCGTTACACCACCACGCTCGGTCCATGGTTAGGATGGAGGGAAGGAGATTATAAAAACTCTCTTATGTATATAAAACTGGGCCTGCATATATTAATAATTTCTTCCAAATTAGCTTAGTCATTCAAGCGTGGCTGAACAAGAAACAAATTTTTGGTATTTCTCTCTCTGGGAACTACAATGTTGTTTGGGACAGAAATTCTCCTAAACGTAAATGTTCCAAATTGGTTCAGTTAATTCAATGTGATTTAAGCACAAACAAACAAACTTCAGCAATTGTAATATTGGACAGGATTATTTTAAGCAAGATCCTGAGTTTCACAGCATGCAAATCCTGTAAAATTCTGTTAAATAGATTTTAAGTTCTGTCAGACTGCAAATAAAAAAAAAAAAAAGCTTAGAAGAGACTACAATTTTTTGCTCTGGCACAGAATGATGATGGTGGCACATTGTGATGAGAAATAACTTAAGCCAGAATCTATGATTTTAAAAAGTGATAAGTTCGTTATAATAAGTTATGCAAGATTATAATCAAAAGAGTTCAGAACAGATTTTAATTTTCTGCTCCAGAACCAACTGACATAGCAGTGTAAAACATACCAGGTTTTAAGTCAGATTTTAAGCTTTAAAACAGTGAAAATCCCATCAAAATATCTTCAATATTTTTTATCTAGGGCTGTAACAGACGGACCTAGCCTTGTTACAGATTTCTGCATAACCTATTAACTTAATACAGTTAAGTAAATAACTGGTTGACTTTTGCATATCCTCTTCTCTTCCCCAATTATCTGCTCCCTTTCTCTCCTTGTGCTACATACATTTTGGTTTCCTCTTCATATTAATTGAGTTTAGAAACTGTGCTGTAAGAATTTTTTTAATCTTCACTTATCATCAGCAGCATTTTGAATTCTGGGTAAGCAATGACTGTTTCTCTCTTCACGACTGAATTGTATAAAGGAAGCATTTAAACTGGAAATATGTGTTGTTGCCATAACTTTAGTAATTCTAAGTCCTGCCTTCACTTTATATCCTTTCATCCAAGGACAAGTGTTTTGTATAAGATAAGAAAAGGGTATAATAAATGAACAGAAAATAATGTTAAAAAGGCAAGATGAGTTTGTGCTAGTAAACTTGTTATTCACAAAAGCCAAACTCGAGTGGGCTATGAAAACAGAAGACATACACAAATACTTCTTACTCGACATTGCGACTATAATGACAACCCACCCAAAAAATTGTTTATTTATGTTTGTCTTTTTCCACTGCTCTTCCTACATGACTAGTACCTACAGCCTTGTAGCTGACAAGTTTAATATGTAAATCCTTAATTTGCTTCCTGAAGGCAAACCATTGTCAACAACTTTGTATAATAAAATTTTACTATTTCAGTTTATCCTTGTTATAAGGTATTTCTCAAGTCTTCATACAAACAGCAATTTCTTAAAAAAAAAAAATAAAAAAAAAAAACAACCATTGCTCTTCAACAATATTTAGTAATTAACCTAATAACAGAAAAGATTCTATTGACAGTCTCACTTTCCGTGATAGAAACTCTCATATAAATTTGTTACTATCTTTAAACAAAAATTGTATCTTTAAGAACTTTAAAAAGGGACTGATTTTTTTTAATGATGTTACAGCTGCAACTATCAGGAATCATTATGTTACACTGTTTAGTAAAAATCACTTAGTTTTCGTAGGTACAAACTAAGTATGAATTAACTTAAAGTCAAGCAACAGAATATCTGGTAAACAGTTTGAGAAATGAACTGAAGTATGTTTTAAAAACAATCAAGAATTTAGATATTTATTAAGTGGTTACTAATGAAAATACCATGATATTTGTAAAATATTTACTGGAAAATCAATGCCATTTCTGAAACCAACCATTTAGATTTCTAATTTCATTTACAAAAAGAGCTATTTAAAAAAATAAATCCATTGTTGAGTACAATAGGAAAATATAATGTTAGAGGAAATAATTTTGTGAAAATTCTTAGTGGAAGATAATACACTTTTTATCATTAAAAATAAATTTCCAATGAAGTTATAAATTAAGGTTTCTCTGTATTGAAAAAGAAAAGCAAATGAAATGACACAAAGCCACAAACAAAGTAACAAACTAAAAGTAAAAAACATATTTCAACGAACTTGAGCTGAAACAAAAGGTCTGTATTAGGATGTATCGTACTCACCAACAAGGGGTAAACAGAAGGGAGTTGGGCAGTTCAATAGTGAACCAAGAGATGAGGTGTGGCCTTGGGGGCGTCAACAAAGTAGGAAAGTAGTCTTTGATAAACTAGGTGAAGATCGATCACTTATTCTTCCAACTGGAGACATCTATAATGGCATCACAAGCTTCCAATTCACTTCGTACAAATTCTTCTTAAACTTGCGATGTTATTCGGCATTTCCAATGAAAAGCCGTTTTTATTTACTCTTACAGATTTTTATTTCACCCAGAATATTTGGTTTACTGCAGCTTCCTTATTAAGTATCCAATCTTCATGGAAAATTTTTAAACTCCATTTTGTACTTCAAATAAGAAAATTGATGACGTAAAATGAAATTATTATTCAGGATTCAAGTGCCTGCTCAATACAGTATAATTATTTACATCAACACAAACACTGCCAGTGCACAAAAAAATTTGGTTGCTATGCTGCAAACTACCTCTGGCATATAACAAGCTTGACTAAAAATGTATGCACTGTTGCAGAGATATCCAAGGCCTTTCTCATAATGATGAGCACATTAAATGTGTGTATGTACATTCTTGAGCAATGCCCGAATACTCCTTCCAATCTTCTATTTACATCCAATACGCAATTTTATTCCAATGGCAAAACTGATATATTTGCTTTGTGAGCAGATGGAACCTTCCAAGTTTTCTCATAATCCATAAAAATTAAATAAGTAATGGTGCAACACTTACACCTGATAATTTTAACACAGATTTATGACACACACTAAATAAATTTGTTGCTAATAAAGTCTTAACAGCCAAATGAAAACTTCCAAGCATCACAGCAAAATTAATAATGAATAAACACTACCTAAAGTTAACAACAAAGAGTGCACTTGATCTTCTCTTTTGATGAATTGTGGGCCTGACCTGGCATTCGTGACTCCATATTTTTGTTTAACATCTTGAAACTTCAGTCGGGATCATCAGTATCTTGCACTGCAGTGAACAGAACTTCTAAAAATATATTCATGAAATTCTTCCTTATGATGAATGCAGACGCGGCAACTTCTTTACTTTACAAAGCTGTTAGAAGCTGATATTTATCTGTCTCATAATCCATATAAATGTTCAGAAGATTAATAAATGTATGCTTTCCGATCAATCCCACTTCTTGCCTGGTCAATTTTCCATCCTGGTCTCATATTAATCCAATAGTAGCAACTTCTTGACAGTATTATACTTTGCTGAAATTAATCCGAATGTTTGAACACATTTTTCCAGTAAGGGATTTGGAAAAGATTCTCCCCTTCTTCTCAAATTCAAGTATTACAGTTTGTAGGCATGGAAAACGGAACTTGAATGCACACGATTCCTTTCAAAAACAGCTATCCTTTCACTTGGGTGTTTACATCACAACCATCCATTGGAAGTAGTTGTCAGTGTCGATCTTCGCATGCTGTGCCAATGGCAATACTCTTTGCCAAACTTGGTGGAGAGGCTTTTAGCTCTGTAACCCATAAAAACGTCCTCTGCCGCCGCTAGGAGACTTGGATACTAACCTTCGTCGATGAAGAGCCGCCATCCATCTTCCGTCTCTTCACATCTGTCCAAGAAATAAAAAAATAGTTATTAAGCTCCAGCATTATTAAACAATGTATTACAATTAAGTAGTCTTTAAATACATAGCTGTTAACAGTACACAAATTTCAAACCCCAAACACTCACAATAGTTATTAAAAACTCATAATTTTATAGAAATACAACATAAAAGAGAGAGGAAAAATTGTTCATCACAGTGGATGAATACCCTTCAACTTATATTTAGCAGATTTAAATCTGTTCTTAAAATGTCTGATGATCTGCTTGTGAGGTCAGGGCAGGCAAGTACGTACTGGTAAGCCAGCTTCCAGTGCCTAAGTGCCTAGGATCTGATACTGACAGGAAGGATTATGATAGCAGAAACCATGAAACCAGAATTAGAGTAGTTACTCTTGTATGTTGTGGCACGAACGTGTGTGAATACAGTTTCCTTGTGACCATTTATGCTGATGGACAAATGGCTGTCATTCATCAGGTTACATTTAATGAAGTACTGCTTCATACATTGGTCTGACTACCAAGTAATTATTCATCAGGAAGAAAGTATAGTCACAAATCATATTATACTAAAACCCTGATCATCATGTTACGGCATATGCCACAACAGTAACAACTTTAATTATTGTTTCATAAATCGTGTTATGAGAATTCTCCCAGCCAGTAGCAGTTTATTTGAACTTATGCTACAGGAAGTGGCCTGCCAGTGCAAAATGGATAATAGACACCACAAGATCTAATTTTAAAAAAGAATTATTTCCATGTTACCCTCCCCTCTCCCTCCTCTGACATCATCATGCTTTCTCACTGTTTTCTTTCCTCTCCTGCAGGAACTGCCACTTAATAATATTAGTGTTTATATTTCGATTTTCATTTTAGTATTAATATGTATATTTAAATTATTACTTTTCCTTCTAAATTTCAAATAGATTATTTAAAAAAATTGATACAGAGAATTTTTCTGGGTATAAATTTCTTACATCACCTCCACTTCTCATATTGCTGTTTGTATTATGAAACTATTTATAGATCCATGGCCACGCTCTGGGTTTGATAATGTGCCTAGAATGGTTCCAAGCTCATGAATTTTGTATCATAAAAGTATGAATAAACCGATACAACTTTTTAGGTAGATTTAAACAAAAAATGCACACACAGAGTCCAACAAAAATGATATTTTGGGGGCGGGGGGGGGGGGGGGGAGAGGGGGGGAGTGTCACAAGTCATTAATTGGTTGAAATACGAACAACTTCATATGTATTTGACGCTAAGGATTTCCCCTGCCAAATTTGAAGAATTTCTGTTGAACTTAAAGGATCTTAGAAATATTAAAGAGGAACAGAGACAATCTCAGTATATAGTAGATTCACTCCACCAACATTCCCAGCCTTCACAATAAACTGTCACTGTGCAGATACTAGTTAAGTGCTCTCTGAATCCTGCCCTGTCTACTCTATACTCTAATGTGGAAGAAAGATTTAACTCCCACAAATTTCTATATGTTTCATGTCTTAGCTGTTTCTATGCCATACTGAAGTAAGTAATTTTTTATGTCTATATTTGCTGACCAGTGCCTTCTTTTATATCACGTACATATTCTAATTTTATTTTTGAATTAATAGGTTTGATAAGAAACAAAATGGTTCTGACAAGATAAAATAAGGTACTGAGAAGAAAAATATAAACAGAAAAAAATCATTTAATACAGGTACACAAAAAACAAACACAGAGCAATGATTTACAACATTATTTCTGAAGAAAAGTAAGACAGAAATATTCACTGTTTAGATGCTACTGACTGAATGAAATGTGGAAGGCAAAGAATTCAAACTAGCAGCAGTAATTTACAGTCTGAGATCTAGGCAATTTTTATGAATAATTATTAATAACAGAATACAGTTCTGCCAGGCTGCTTATTAAAATATGGCCACAAGTACTTTTAATTCAAATTTCATTAATTACTTGTTTAGTCCTTTACATGTCTCTTTGAAATGAATTATAATTATTTAAAAAAGTGAACAAAATTGTTTTAAAAAGTTATTAATGAAATTTTAATTATAAATACTTGCCATCATATTTTGATGGGCAACCTGGCAGAACCATATTCTGCTATAAATAATTATCAATAAAATTGCATTTCAATTAAAAAATGCAGCCAGATCTTGTACTATAAGGAGAAATAAAAGGACATAGAGACATATTTCAAAAAGATTTGTCCTTGGGATGAAGGGAGAGGAGACTGCACGTACTGAAACAGAAATTAAATCCACCATTGAAAATTGGTAGCAATGCTGTGATGACATAAGAAACAAGATAAGCACAAATACAACACATTCCAGTTCACCATTTGATCACATGAGAAGGTGACAAAACATGTGGCATGCCATATATGTGTAGCCACAGAAACCAACTGTATAAACTTTTTCTATGTGGATTTAGCACTGCATTACTGTTACTGGCTCAGTCAACATTTGGTTCCAACTTGGGCCTTCCTCAAGGCTGTTTCAGATTAATATACATGCTGTGGATAGTTAGTTACATTTCCTTTGTCATTTCCTGGCACACTGGGCAGGCTGTTTTCATTTTCTGGCGGAGTGTCCACTGTTCCGGAGACAAAGTAACTGAGATTTTTCCTTCCTGTCTTATGTAACGGGAATCTCCGAATCACAGTGTATCTTTACAAGCAAGTGGAAAGTGCAAAATTTCCTGTGATAGAGCTCAAATGTATACTGACATCCCGTGTCATCATCATCAGATTGAAAGAACAATTTGTCATGCAAGACTTGAGCAAACCATCAAATCAACAGTGGTGATGCACCATGTACAAGATGTAAGAGTATTATGATGCTCTTAGTATTATTAATAATTTGTTTAATTTTTTGGTACACTTTAAGTGCAAGTTGTCATGGTTCCAAGGTGGAATTTTATCCTTTTGGATAGGGGATAAGGATTTATCGGATGATATTGAAGAGTAACACTATCAATAACTGATGTCACAGTCAAGATTACACACTAAAGTTATCAAAAGATTTTATCTCATTCATACATTTTTTTTTTTTTTGCTTATATCTTTACACCTCATCGACATGATTAGAGGTGGGAAAGGACTGGGGCAAGGAACGGGAAGGAATTCATTCATGGCCCTTTGAAGGAACCATCCCAGCATTCGCCTGGAGTAATTTGAAGAAACCATGGAAAACCCAAATCTGAAAGGACCAAATTGAGATTCACCCACCATACTCGGTCCCATCCAACAGTCTTCCCCTAGGAGTCATTAACAAAATATTCAGACTTTAGAATTCTCAAGAAGAAAACATGAGTGGCTTATATTAACAGGCTACAATGGGTTCCAACAATCTGACAATCCTTCTGGAACAGCTCTGTTCTGCAATGTTCACGTAACACTATTCTCTCGCAACACAATGTGCACAAAACTTGACCGTGGCTCTTGCTCTACTGGTGCAATGTGGATTTTTTCACCCTTAGTGCCCTGGATTGAACAACTAAATAATTACCTAACTACTTTCTCAGAGCCCGTGAAAGCATCATGGACACTCATAAGTGTCAGCTATGTGCAGGTTTGGTATTACTGTATATTAATACATGGAAATTATA
This sequence comes from Vandiemenella viatica, assembly GCA_031002005.1. Taxonomy (NCBI): domain Eukaryota; kingdom Metazoa; phylum Arthropoda; class Insecta; order Orthoptera; family Morabidae; genus Vandiemenella; species Vandiemenella viatica. The sequence continues at coordinate 177,726,434 of JARYHS010012519.1, read as the reverse complement.
AATGATACCATTCGGGAACACACTTTACACTGTCACACGTAAACACGTGTATCTATAAGAACCTGGTGTTACGGCAGTCTCAGATCCCTTGTTGTAACGTCACTAAGAGCTTAGAATTAAGTCGGAGTGCGAACTGGGAGTACACTAAAATCACAGCATAACTGAAGGACTTTTTAGAACAGAATTTTAGAGAATCCATACAAAAATTTTAAATATGAAAGATAAGTCTTTCCCGGCGTATTATTGATACATATTCTTCGCGGGTTTGCTGCCGGATCACATTTTCTAACCACAGACCTGATGATGGCGGCGGTGCAAGTCGCCGAAAGCTTGTGGTTAGAAAATGTGATCCGGCGGCAAACCCGCGAAGAATATGTATCAAAAATGTTAAGTATCCAAAAAAGATGGGGCAATGAATTGTTTGATAGTCTTGCTAATTCATTTAATTCCAACTCCTTCATTTCATTGAGTCCATATTGAACTGCACTGGAACTCAGTCAGATGCATTTCCATTTTATTTATTTATTTTTTTTCTTCAGTTTTCAACCAATCTAATTTAGACAAGTTGAGTTTATCAGGTAAATTCACATCAGGATACATAATAAATTTGTGTTTCCGATAATTCTTTGAACTGAGAAAATTTCGATGAAAATTCTTCGATTGAAGAATTAATTACTGAAGATGGCACTTCAGTGAGTTTTAGTTGATCTGGTTTTTCGTGTACAGACAAATCTCTGGTGACTTTTTTAAGTTTGGAAAATACTTGTAATTATTGAAAATAATATCTCTACAGAAAACTTTCACTTTAGCCTCAAAAACACGAATGATAACTATCAGACTGAAAATTGTTTCGTTTGTGCGTTGAAGTTTCACTTTAAATTCATTGAAATGCTGGCACATGTTCGTAAAAAAACATTAATTTTGATAGCCACATAAATATTGTTCCATTTTGCCCTCATTTTGTTAAAAAGAGTCTGATTTCTTCAACCAACAAAAAATCTTTGAAGTACATTACTGCGGCTCTCCTAGCGAATATTGTTATTCATCATCAGTAAGCCATTATACACCAAGTTGTCTTCATTAAACAAAGCATCAAATTTTCGCTTATTAACAGCCGGCGAAGCTATGAGATCGCTATTTTTATTATTAAGGGAGGCGAATCCATGCTTTGCACACAAGGCTTATTGATGTATCATGCAGTGGAATTCAAGAATCGAATGTTCTATGTGTGTTTGAAATAAACTGATAAAGCCATTTATTTTGCCCATAATACTTGCAGCAGTCGTTATCAAAACAATTTTGCTTAAATCTATTTCTTTCTCAATAAGTGAATTTTTAAAAGCTGTACAAATATCTGTTCCTGTAGTTGAAGTTAGTTACGAAGTTATCGCAATTCTTCCTTGATCTCGTTTACTACACTATATCGAGCAAAAACAGCACAACGAGCAGATTTATTTACATCACATTCGCCAAGGCACAATGATATAAAAGGAGATGACTTAATGTCATTTGTTAATTGTTCTTTTACATTTTCCGCCAGTTTTAGTATTCTATCTTTTAGTGTGTTTTTGGATAAAGGATTATGTTGAATTATCTTTATTTTCAAAGTCTTAAAAAAGTGAAAGGGCGTATGTTAAGCAAGCTTCCTTCAAAAAATTATACTTCGCCAAAAGGTTTACAATACCGAGCAATAAAATTTGCATCAGAAAAACTTGCAGCACTTGTATGACAATCTTTGCTAACACACTTAATCATAGACGTCAATTGTTTATTTCTCTCCGTAACTGTACATGCAATGAATTCTTTTTGCTCTGGTTCGCTTTTTTTACAAAGAGATTTGTGAGTTGTTTCATAGTGCTGTTTTGCAGATAATGTTCTACATACCACTGTTCCGGAACATAAAACACATTCTGCTTTATCACCTTTATTAATCATGCCATATTTCTCAGTCCACTAAGGTTGAAATTCTCTAAAACATATATCTTGCACATTTTTTATTTTTATTTTTTGGCCAATCCGGCCATGTTGAATAGTTGTAAATATAACTCAAACTTAAACAGCTGTGCTAATGAAATTAGTTTAAAAACTGAAAGAACTGTGAGTAACTGGTAAAAATCAGTCAACGTTGTCAACAAAAACATACAAGTGAATCAGTTAGCTTAGCGCCCCTCCTGCCACCACGCCACATGCACTTGCTCACTCAGTACTCTCAGTCAGAAAATTCTCTCGAAATCTATATCTTTTGCGCAATCTGTAGTCGTCCCGGTACCGGTTGTTTATTTCACGATGAACGTTGTTACTATGTTATTAAATTATTTAGATAAGGAAATAAATTACTTACAGTAGAACTCCAATTATCCGAATCAGTTGGGACCGGACCCTATTCCGAAAATAAAACTTTTGGATAGTTGGATTTTTTCCCGAAAAAGGGTCTATTTTAATGAATTACTGTATGTATGTTGAAAATGGGAGAAAAAACTATTTTTAATGAAAATTTTTTAATTAATTAAATGGCAAGACTTTTACATGTTAAGTGTTCTGTACATTAGGACAGTATGTACGTACCGTACTATAAATGAAAGTCATTGCTTGCTGAACATCTCGGTCAGAGTAAGCTGTTTGACTGTATTCATCCGCTTGAAAGTGAGAAGTTGAATGTGGTCACACTTCAACGCAATTTCGAGGCCGTCAAATGCTAGACTAGCTGATGCCGTGTCTGCTTCAACTTCGACACTTTTAATAAGTTCATCATCATTTAGAATTTCACACCCAAGGTCTGACGAATCACACACCTCCCACTCTCCTATATCTTCGGCACTAACTTTTGAACATCCAGGAATTTTCAAAAGAATGTTTCACGATTCCTCGAGTGACACGCCATCCCCATCTTCTCCTGTCTGTTCCCTTTCCTTTTCTTGAGCTTCTTTTTCCTTTTTTTCATTTTCCTTCTCTTCTTCAGTTGATATGCCTTTCATCTTGTTCCACGCATGTCTTAATGTGACTGCCTCAAGTGATTCGGATAGTCGGAGTTCAGATAATTGAACATCTACTGTATATCGATTAGGTACCTACTTAATGCCGTGCCCAAATTATATGGTCGCGTGCCATTGGTTCGCCATCCCTGTTCAAGACTATACTGAATAGGAATGTTAAACATGTGTGCTGAAGAAACTGTAGTTCTATGTGCTAATCTGCAATCTTGAATATTAATGATAGTCCAATACAACAATGATCATGTCTGGTGCCGACATTCTATGTATTGTGATTGAATAAGTGGTACAATAAATGCAGTTCTTGAGTTTAGCACTCGAGTGTTATTAATGATGCAACAGAAATCCTTATATTAAATCATTAAGGTATATTGACGCCAAGTGGGTGCTTAGTATCTGTCATGTATTGGTAGGCCAGCTCCTACTGCTGAACTTGCTGTTGTTTATGGTGGCATAACTGCAACAGTGTGGTCAGGATTCTGAGCAAGTACTGTTTGCTCACAAACATTTATCCTAATGGTTAATGAACTGGAAGTCAGACCCATGTACCAAGAACATTTGTTGCAAATAAGACAGTGAATTAAGTGGGAAGTTCCATAGGTTGCAAAATCTATAATGGGAAGAGCTTTAGAATTAAAGAAGATGGAGGCTGGGTGCTTATTGCAAGTCATTACTGTGACTATATCAGCTGGTGTATAGATACCATTCTACTGGCAACTCTGGAAAGCAGTGGATTCCCTTTAAGTCATAATTATTATGGGAATTTTATAATGAACATCGTAAGTTTGGTTAACCATGCTGCTCAGCTGATAAAGCATATGAGTAAGGCTTGGACAACCTGGGGTTGATTCTGTATGAGACCAAGGATTTTTTCGAAGCTGAATGTTCAGAACAGTTCCTCTAGTTCACTCAACACCAATTTGAAATTTAGTATACTAAATGAAAATTTGATTACAAAATAACTGTTTAGCTACGGAAAAACCTTTTCATGGTATGAAATTACACCCTTAAGTTAGAAGTGTCAAGGAAAAGTTCAGGGTTCATACAAAAACAAAATTCAACAATTTCAAACAATATGTAAACTACGCACCACACGAAAATATTAAAAACACTGATTACCCTGTTTTGAGAGGATAAACCTTATCCCCATTTCTAAAAATTCCAGCTTAAATACATAGAAAAATTACGAAAACAATATATGTTGCTCCTCGCTGCAAATGAATCACTTGAGCATATTGTGTTTCTTGTAAAAGTAGAAAATTAAGAGTAACTTCCACCAAAGAAAAAATAATCACATTTATAACACAGACATAATTATATCCCCTCTGATTTCAACAATCACAGGATATGTGAAAGTCATTAAAATGTAAGCCTGAAATAATTCTTTTTATCTGTGGAGTATCCTTTTCAAGAAGTAAAATAATACCCTGAAGCGAAGGGTGATAATGTCATTCTTTCCTCTGGAGGAAAGTGATAATTTTGATTAAAAACAATTTGAAACGGTTTATTATAATAAGTAATCACAATTTCTCAAACTATATTCCTAAGATATCAAGAAGTAATTTCATGGGTGCCGGCAGGATTGCTTCTAGGGGGGTGCACCAGGGCTGCATTGGTGCCCCTCCCCCCCCCCCCCCCATCGGCCCAAAAATTTCCGGGCTGGGCGACCTGGCGACAGTAATTGGTGCTCCCCACCCCCTATCGGCCCAAATTTCCGGGCGACCCGGGATGTCAGGGGGGTGCAAGTGCACCCCCTTGCACCCCCCTCCCGGCGCCCATGAGTAATTTACAATTTCTGTTCAAAAAAAGTGACAACAGAAGAATCAAGAAAAAGTATGTTACCTTATTGCTGAAGAAAAATCTTACTGCAATTGCATTAATTTGGGGAAAAATTGTATATTTTTGATTGCAACTATAAAAAACAAAGAATAGGAAAAATAACCCATCACTCCTAAAGTTGAAGGCTGCAATGAGTGAACAACATTGAGATAAATGCAAACATACAATACTTTGGTTTAAAACCTTATTCATGTAGTAGGGATGAGAATGATCCATTGGGTTCGGCAGATGTGCACACAAAAGTTCATCCCAATTGGTGAGTGATGGGTTATTTTCCCTATCCTCTGGTATTTATATTGCTTCAAAGCTATTTCCTTTTCACTTAGTATCGTTAAGGATTGCAACTGTAGCATCATATGAATTCTTAACGCTCACCTGCTGAAAACAACATGGTTTTGTGATATTGTCCTTTCTCATAGTAAACATTTTAAATTTATTTAATTAAAATTAGTTATTTTTTCCCATACAATACCGTCACTTTAGGGTGTCATTTCATGTCCTAGATCAGTTATTTTTCCCCATACAAAACACTCACTTTAGGGTGTCATTTCCTGTACTAGAAATATTTTCGATAGGCTTATATTTTAATTTACATATCCCACAATTATTGATATCTAATTGGCAAGAATGACATCTCTGCTATAAGTGTATTAATTGATCTGTGTGTGCAGTTATCCTAGGTTCTAAGAATAAAAGCATTAAGCATAAATTTTTTATATGCAGTGTGAGAAATATTTTTTCCTGACTTCTCTATTAGTATTAATAATAGTATTTAAATGAGGATTTTTTTTATTTTAATGGCTTTGCACCTTGTTGACATCGAGATAAGAGGTGGGAAAGGAATGGGGAAGGGGGGCAAGGAACAGGAAGGAATTGGGCTATGGCCTTTTTGATGGAAGTACCCCGACATTCACCTGTAATAGTGTGGGAAAACCATGGAAAACCTAAATCTGGATGCCCAGATGGGAATTCGTACCAGAGTCCTCCTGAATGCAAGGTCCGAGTCTTACTGCTCACCCACCACACTCGATAATTTTGAGGGGTAAAATGTGGGAGCAGGCTCTCCATCAGAAAATTGATTAACTAGATCCTTTCTGTATGAACCTTCTTTTTTTTCACTCCTAATTTTGGGGGAGGGAAGCCAATTCATTTCAGATATAAATTTTCATTTACTATAAAGCCTAGATCCACCAAGTGTGCATAGTTTGCAAACGTTTGTGTGTCTGCAGTCGGGTGGTTTGGCTTGTTGTTTCCACAAACCAAATATTTGCAAACAACCGTTCCTGTTCGAATATTTGTCGTCGTTCCAGCTGCTGGCTGCAATGTCCAAAAAGCTCCGAGAGGAAAACTTATTGTGTAATTGTCTGTTTTAAGTGAAAAAAGAGGACATTATTAAAAAAAGAAAGAAGAAATTTTAGATATCACATTAAAAAAAAAAAAAAAAAAAAAAAATTCTTCGCGATTGCTGTGTTTTATTTTAAAAAAATTGTCGTATGTTGCCAGAGGATTTTGAGTTCATAACTTTGCTGATTGCTCCAAGAATATGCAAACGAGATACAATTACAGAAACTATTTTTGTGGAAACTAGATTGGCACTAGCACTTTGATTTTTGGCTACAGGAGATTCCTACAAAAGTCTTATGTATATTCTTCTCATCAATAGTAGTTTCCATATCTGTTGTGATTTCATTCCAGGCATCATGCTTTTTAATTTTGCTGTGGTAATATTTGTAACTATTATGCCATATTTGCAACTTTAATTTATATAATTTATTAACAGTAAACATTTTTCACTAATCAAGTCCTTAGTTATATAATTTTAAAATGCAGCTGAAGCTGTTGGGAACACGCACCCCTCTTGTTGAACCTATCTCCACTGAACACGCACTGTCCGCGCACGAACAACGAATTCCTTTGACGTACCGACATCGGCCGGAACACCTGCAAACATCTGCAAATCTTTGTTCTGGCGCACGATTCTCTCTCCACTGGACAAATTCTGAGTTCGCAAACATTTCAAACGTTTGAAAACATTTTGTGCGCTTGGTGGAACTCCACCTTAACATACCACAATTTTTCAGTGTTTTGAAGAAACGTAAAACCTTTTTAAGTTTAAATTTGGCTTAAAGTGTAACATATATTTTTTCAGTTTTTTTGTATCTATATACGATTTAAATTGGGTAATCAAATTGAGAAAACAATATTTACTATCCTTGAAAGTAAAAAGGTTTTTGCAATTTGCTTAATCAAAATTTTCTACTTTAAATGTCAGCATTTTCAGTTTGTAGCACCAATTTAGGGTAGCTAATTCATCTCATAAATACATTTTTCAACTGATAAAAAAATGTCTCTCTTAGATTTTAGTCTAGTATACCATCACAAAAGTATTAAAATCTGAGAATGGTGTTACGGGAACCTTCCTTGTTAGTACATTAATTTAACCACGAAATTTTTCTCATCACTCAACCTACAATATGAACCGGTAACTACTGAATGTCTAACCTTTTGAGAATGATGGCAACTTGTTTCTAAACAATTTAAAAAATAATCTATCAGTTGAAGCAACAATGACTTTCTCCTTTAATAGTGACACTGATGTTGAAGGTGATAATGTGGGCGATAAAAGGTTAAGGAATAATGCAACATTACCCAAAATTAAGGATGGGAAAATGTAAACAGAAGTACAGCACAGTATAAGGAACTACCACCTTCTGGCAGAACCTTACTGTCTCGGATTGTGTTGTGATATACTGTAAGTAGTTAATGGTTTATCTACGTCATATGCACAGATGATCTGCTTGTAAATGTAGAAAACTCGGTGTCGATGTCAATTCATTAGGTATATGAAATGTAATTTGACTGTTCTTCTCAACAATCAATGGTAATATTCAGTAATATGATATACTATTTTTATGATTGATTGTGTATACAAAATTTTATGTAGAAAGGCTGAATACAATGTACCAGCAGGAAGACATAAATAAACTGAAAAATGATTTGAAATGTGTTTAAATAATTCTTGAAAATTAAATGAAATTGCAGATAAAATACTGAATTTTTTAACAAACTTCAATTATAAATATAGATAATAATACTTCTCAATGCACAAATAAAAATATTCGCTGCTTCATAAACAGATTTTGATGCAATACTCAGGTAAAATTGATAAAGTTATTCTTGTATTTCATGCTTTTTCATTCCTGTGGACAGTGTATTAAGCTTTTCACTACACCCCTACAAGTTATAGAAGAATTACTGAAACAAACTGTTCTTGCTTTATAAGTCAAGAAATGTGCAATATCCTGATGAAGTGGGAAAATTAACACTAATTTATAATTCACTCACCTCCTCTGTCGCCAAGCTCAGGTGGCTCCTGGCTACGGCGGTGGGTTGAGCCTGAGCTGGAATTAGACAGGGAGCTGAGATCACGGTCGTCAGCAGCTGGTGGGTAGTAGTGACCATGGTCACGTTCTCTCTCGGGTGCCACAGATGTACCAGCTGCATAGTAGCGCTGTTCCCGATCACGCTCTCGCTCATAACGGCCACTCAGAGCAGTGGCCCCATAATCATCCTTCACAGATGGTCCAGCTGGCTCCACATATCGCTCTCTCTCACGTTCCCGCTCTCGATCCCGGCTGCGCCCACGATCCCGTTCCTCCTGTTGCTGCTGTTGCTGCTGCTGCTGCTGCAACTATGGAGAGCAAGTAATTGTAATTATAAATCAGGAGTTGTAACATCAATCTGAAATTGAATTAGGTAATCCATTCCATTCTTTTTGTCCCATATTTGTATGTGCATTCACAAAATTTTTATTACTGTTGTATAATTATTCCATTGGTGTAGAAGTAATCCATAGCAAATAATTTTATTTTCCTCACAACACATGCTTAGACCATAGGTTCCCAAACTGAGGGGCATGAAGACATGTCAAAGGGGGAGCAGAGTGCAGGGTAGTTTTGCCACCTGTGTGGACATTACCCTAGCTCTACACCATCAGACGTACTTTGTCTCCCTCAGCACTTGTTAAGAGTTGAAAACCCTATTCTAACACCACATACTTACTGAGTTTCCTCTGAGACATCATTGGCAATTACTCAAGACAGTACTTGGACAAGCTTTAGAAATAAAAAATGATGCTGCTGACAAATATGATTTTAATAAAATGGATAAATCAAAGTTTTGGGTCAAATATTACAAAGTGTTTCCTAGCATTCACAGCAAACACTGCAAGTGCTCGTTGCAAATATCAAAACTCAATGTTGCCAATGATTTATGTTGTAAATTTTCTAATATCCAACCAAAAACATGGAAGCTAGTATTAAAAATATATATATATATATTAAAACTCATACTTTCAATTGATTTATATTTTCTTTGTACTTCTTTTCAATAAATTTAAAGTTTATAGTTTTTTTTATTTTTGCTTTTTAAGTGTTTCAGAAAATTTAGAATTTGTAAGAGAAAAAAATAAATATATTTAATTTCATATTTCCATTTTTATGGTTTTTATAATAAAACTGTGGCCAAGAGAGAGGGGTTGGGAATTTTACTTGTAATAGGAGGGAGGCATGGTAAGAAAATATTTGGAAACATCTATGGTTTAGACAATGCTGCTACCAGACAAATTTACATACTCGAGACTGCAACCCGAATGATAATACAGCAAAGCCATCTAAATTGGCAAATATCTTTCCGCACACAACTTCAATACTTACACGATATAGTCTCTCTTCTCGTTGTATTTTTTCCTCTTTCTTTTCTTTGGAACGTCTCTCCCTCTCAGAATCTTCACGCCGATCTTCTTTTTTTGAACTCTTGTCCTTTAGCTCATGATCTTTCAATTTATCCTTATCCTTACTACTTCTGAAAATAATAATAAAAAATACACATAAAAAACTGGTAACATACATTATTCATGCATACAAAATATCTGCACACAACAATCCCAAAATATTAAAAAACATTTCAGTATCTATATATTAATACGCTAAGTGAAAACTTTGGATCCCTTTTTAAGAATATTGCGCACACGGAGAAGTGTCAGATTTGGCATAGTTAAAGATTATATGGAGAAGAAGTGCAGAGAGCTAAAATCTACATATAATATGTGTTACAAATACATTAAATTAAAAAAAAAGATTCATTGTTTAATTTCAATTGTTTATTTTTAATGACATTAAGTGATTCTGCCAATGTCTGTGGTCTTTAGTCAACAGTAAAAGAAAAAAAAAAAAAAAGAGTTAATTCATGTTACAAATACATGATTAAATAAAAAATAGATTCGCGAACGTGTGTGTGCGTGAAATCAGATCGGAGCCAACTCTCTGACGTGTATTCCAAGCATTGAGGTACTCTGTGGTCTTTGGAGAAACAAAAAGAGTCCCATAAAGTAGAGATTAATCTTTGTATTTATAAAATAAACATTTCAAAAATGAATGTAGCGATTCTGCCAGATACCATATGGTTCTTTTATTATTTAATAGGCTAAACTTTGGTTAACGGTCTTTTAATTTTTGAATTTCAGTAATTTCATTACGGATTTTTTTTTTTTTTTTTTAAATTCAGATATTTACACCTACTTCTATTGTGCCTCGATATAGAACATTGACAGGTCAGAGAGAGAGAGAGAGAGACAGAAAAAGAAGTAATACCTATTTGCATGAAATTCAAAAAGATAACAGACCAAATATAAATAATGAACACACAAAATGATGAAATTACGAGGTGTATTTTTTAAGTAAGTACCTTTTTGTCACACCGTGGCTGCAGCGCTACGGTCGGCGCTCCGCGCATGCGCACTGGGTACCTGCATCTCTTGCCTACGCACTGGTGCCATTACAGTCTAATTCTTCCTTGTTTAAGTGGTTCACTTAGTGTTTAAGATGCCTCCTATAATCGTGAGTCCTGCCGACTGTGAAGTACGGGCTGTTATAAAATTTCTTTGTGTTAAAGGCCTAAAACCGATCGATATTCATCATGAGATCTGTGCAGTTTACGGACAAAACATTATGAGTGATGGAATGGTGAAAAAGTGGGTGAGAGCATTTAAAGATGGCCGCACAAATGTGCATGATTAACAACGGAGTGGGCGTCCTTCGGTCATTAATGAAAGTTTGGTGCAGAAAGTGGACAATAAGGTGAGAGAAAACAGACGCTTTACGATTTCCTCCTTGTGTGATGACTTTCCTAATGTTTCTCGTAGTGTTTTGTATGGCATTGTGACCGAGCACTTGAATTACTGAAAATTGTGCTCACATTGGGTACCGAAAATGTTAACAGATGTGCACAAAACCAAACGTTTAGGCAGTGCATTGACTTTCCTTGAGCGGCACCACAATGATGGTGATGATTTCTTAAGCAAAATTGTTACGGGCGATGAGACATGGGTAGCCTACGTCACACCTGAATCAAACCAATAGTCCATGGAATGGCGGCATTCAGATTCACCCAAAAAAGTGAAGTTCAAGCAAACAATTTCTGACCGGAAAATCATGTGCCAGTTTTTTGGGACAGAAAAGGAGTATTGCTTGTGGAATTTCTGCCTCGTAATGAGACAATCAATGCAGCAGCTTATTATTGTGAGACATTGAACAATCTGCGCCGTTCAATCAAGAACAAAAGACGTGGCAAGTTGGGCAAGGGCATCGTTTTGCTGCATGACAATGCCCGTCCACATGTGGCTAATCAGACCAAAGATCTCATCAAATCTTTTCAATGGGAAACTCTAGATCATCCTCTGTACAGCACTGATCTGGCACCCAGTGACTACCATCTGTTCCTGCACTTGAAGAAACACCTGGGCAGTCAGCGTCTTGAAGACAATAATGAAGTCAAAACAGTTGTGATGCAGTGGTTAACAAGTCAGGCGGCAGACTTCTATGAGGAGGGTTTTCAAAACCTGTTACTATGTTATGACAAGTGCCTCAATATTGAAGAGAATTATGTAGAAAAGTAGAGTAAGGTACAGGCTTTGATGTAAAAATAAAATTATTGAGATATATATGCACGTCTTTTTTTAATTTCAAAACGGTACTTACTTATAAAACATGCCTCGTATTTTAATGATTACATTTAAATGTGCACTAAATGTCATTCCAAGAAATTTTGATAGTTGCAAATTTACAATGCAGGTTTGGAATGAAAAACGTTTCGAATCAGAAGTCACTTCAGGTGAAAAGACTGCATTTGCTTCATGTTGTTAAAAAGCTAAAGCAGTTTTACCGGCTTTAAGTCAAAATGAATATTTTAAATCATTGTAATATGGACTAAATTCAAATGAACTATCGATAAATAGAATGTAAAAAATTATTTTGAAAACATTCATAAATACATTTCATCACTTGCTATGGTTAGTTCAGAAGCTACAATTTACTATACAGTCACACATGGAGTGTATCATTTTAATTTCATAGGTATTGCAAAGAATTAAGGCAAACAACACAAGATAATGACGTGTTAGTACACGCTCACAGCCAATGATGTCAATGTATACTGTATATAATATGCCTACGCAAACGCAATAGAACAAATTCAAATAATTATTATTACTCTTTCACAAAAAAAACCCTACATAATTTAACAAATTACGGTCGAATTTCGACCACTGGTTGAACACTAGTAATTCATACAAACTATATGATTAGAAATAGCTACTGTTTTGGATTATGCTGCTAGTGAAGCACATGAAATCAATACTTACGGTAACTGAATCTCTCTTTTCATGTCGCTCACTGTAATGCTGTGACCAGCCGGAAGAGGTTTTGAAGCAGCAGTGAACTTAATAACTTCTGTAGGACCAGCTGTGCCTGGTTGCCTGACACCATCACTCTTTCTTTCAGTCCTCTCTTTTGATTCACGTCCAGTAACCTCCTTTGACTTTTCATGTTTCTCAGATGAACGTTCCCTCTCTACACAAAAAATTTAAATAAATTTATACATCGATTAAATTCTAGACACAGACTTGTCTATGTAATCCATCCATCATTTAAGACAGGAAAAAATACAATATAAAATATCAGGGGGAAAAAGTGAATACAGATGAATTAGGAGTGTAGTGGACGGCCAAGCAATTTTGGGATATAGTTACTAAAGCTGGGCAAGAGTTGATTGCATGTAGCTAAAGCTGAATCCAGGGCAGTTACAACAGAGATTCAGAACAGTTAGAGGCTCTGGAATGCAAGCACACAGGCAGCATTGGCATCAAATCAGGGCAGATAGTCAGCAGAACTGAGCTGTCATTGGGAAGAAAATTGTAGGGGAGGAATTATTCCTATTGGCTAGTGTTACTCCCCACTATTATTCTATGGAGGGGGGAGTTGGTCAAAACTGGGTGACACGAGCAGAGAGAGGTCGAACTGGTCAGATTGGTCAGAAGGGTCATATGGGTCGGAATTGGAAGCCATGGAGCTGAGGTAGCGAAGCGAACCACAGACTGCAGGAGAAGCCATCGACGACTACAGCCGCCATTATAACAAGTGGGAGAAAACCATTGAAATATAAATAATGTGGAATGCATCTAAAAGAATCGGGCAATGGGAGTTATAGCCAAGGAAAGAGTAAAGGGAGTTAGGCATGTCATTATTGTACATAACTGATGTAATAAATTGTACATACATGAATATCCTTACTGAGAGTTTTATTTATAAGCATTACTGCTCACATGACTAGAGTCTTACCCATGAAGTACATGTTCCCTTCGGGAGTGGCAAGACAAAAAGAAAAAAAGTTCACTCGTCCACCACCATAGGATTCAATTTATGGTGTCCATAAAGTATTGGGGGTGAGGGTAGTACTACTCTAGTAAATGATAAGAGAAAAATAAAATAAGAAGATTTATGGGACGGAAATTATCGCTCCATTATAACAATGATACAGGATCGACGCAGTGGCCTTCGTTTTCTGATGAGGGGCAAAAGCTAGCAAGCAGTAAGCACTGCAATTCTGCCGACATAAGTGCACAAAGCAGCATAACACGACATAGCAGAAAAGAGTTAAAGGTCGCTGAGGTTGCTGAACTGAGCAGAGCTGCATCGACGCTAGGAAAACAGTGAGTATGCAAGCTTAGCAAAAATGCCAAACAGCACGGGAAACAGTGACACCACCAGGGGCGAGAGTTCTGTGAAAAAAGAAAAACCGCGAGTTGGTTTAGCAGAAGTAATAAAGTTAATTCCTAATACCTTTTTTGTGGCAAAAAGGGATGATTGATGCATTTCTTGATGATTGCGATACTGCGTTCGGCATTGTTGCGGAGGAAGAACAAGAGATACTATTAATGTTTGTGAAGTCACGGATAGGAGTACAGCTATACAACGGATTCTCACCCGGGAGAGAGTAAAAGATTGGAAGGATATGAGAGCGATTCTAGTGGAGAATTTCCGGCCTAAGCGAACAGTAGACCATTATGCAATAAGTATGTTTGCAAGTTGTCAACGGACTGGAGAGACGGTAGAAGATTGGGCAAGTAGGTTGGACGGAATTGTGTACGAGTTAAGAGAAGCAACAAAGAAGGATTTAAAAGGGAGTGAAGTAAATGGAATTTTGAAAATAGTTAATAATCTGAGCCGGAGGACAGATTGTAGCAATTCTGAGAGCACGAGGAACGGAGTTAACTTTAGCGGAAACTATTGAAATTGTACTGTTGTAAGAAACTGTAATTTTGTCGATCAGAGAAAAACAACAGTGCCAAGGGACAGAGTGCAAGAGGCATGCGGAATGGAACAGAGAGGAGGCTGGAATCCAAGGAATGAAGGAAGAAAGGAGATTTGCCAAATTTGCAATGGGAAAAATCATAACGCAAGACAATGCTTGGCAGCTGCAAGAATACTTGAAGTGGAATGCACAGCAAGCCTGTGGGGCCAATGGCGCAAGGAATTCGAGCCTGACACAAGGGAGAGACACACTACAGCAGGAGTTTGTAAACACGCTGAGAGCATTCATGTCGACAGGGAACGTGATGAAGCAGTGATGGAATTGTGATGCTGGAGAAATGGGCCAGGAAAATTGAGAGCCATATATGAGCAAGAATTTAAAGGCAACTGCAGATGAGATGTGAATCTAGGGCAGCCTAGGTCTGTGAGAAGTGTAAATTGTCGAGTCACAAGGGAGAGTCCCTCTCCAAAGGCTTCCTCAACTCTTTAGTCCACATCAAACGCACCAACCTTCAATAGTATCTCCATTTCAACAGTTGCCACCTGTACCATATCAAACATTCCCTCCCCAACAGTCTTGGCATTCGAGGCAGTCGTATATGCTCCAACCGACAGTCCCTCGTGGATTATTCAAACAGTATTTCACAAGCAAAGATTTCTCACAACTTCCCTCCAGATTTGGGGAACAGCTTTCACGGGCAATATTATAACCTACTCAGCCTATCATTCATCCGAAACCCACAAAGACCAACCACAATCCAGTCTTGGTCACGCAACACTACCCAGGCCTCGAATCCGTTAAGAGAATCCTCCGACAGGGCTATGATTTCCTACAAACCTGCCCTGAAATGAGATCAATTCTTCCTAAAATCCTCCCTACACCTCCTAGAACTTGTTTCAGCAGACCTCCTAACCTCAGGCGAACTTCTAGTCTACAAACAGTCTTCCACGTCCCAACAGTCAGCCCTATGGCTCTTTCCCATGCAATAGACCCCGCTGCAAGATGTGCGACATACACCATGCTTCCACCACCTTCACCAACCCTGTCACAGGGAAAAGCTACCCTATCATAGGACATGCCTGCCACCTATGAAACTTCTCAAGTAATTTACCAGTTAACATGCAACCACTGCCTGGCTTCACAAGTTTGACTACACATCCACTTTCCGAAAGAATAAATGGTCACCGACAGACAGTGTTCACACAGAACCCAAAGCACCCAGTTGCTGCCCGTGCTATCACCCATGACTCAAATAATTTCAACTCGTTTCACTGTCCTTGTTATCAGAATCCTCCCTGGGCACAAGGCGTCCACCTGGTCTCAACTTCAGATAATACCTGATGATTATTATTATTATTCATGTTTACCCATCCTTAATCCTCTATTTGCCTCCATCCCCTCTACCTATATTGAACCACCACCCACCTGAGGTGATGTTTACTTCATAGTCTTTGGTTTTAAAAAAAAATTAAATTATTTTTATTTTATTACTATTTTTAATTCATATATATATATATATATATATCATATTTGGATTTTATTATATTTTGCTCTTCCCACCGACCAGAGATCAGTTTGGATATTTATCTATGCTCGGGTATTAGCTCTGAATCACTGCCCCTACTATTCCTCTGTTTGAATTTACCTGGCCAATAGTCTTTCTGTAAGACAGTCTCCAACATCACCCACCTCCCATATGGTCTCCTGTTGACTAAGGGCTCGTCCCGAAAATTTCTTTATCAGTTGTGTTTTTGTCTTTTCTGTGTGTTCGCAACCCACATCCATCATCTAAAGGTAAGTGGTGGCTTATTTCCCTTTCATAATTTAATTCCTTTTCGCTACTTAGCACCTTTGATTTCATTGTTTACTATATACAGGGTGGGGCAGGATGATTTGACGGGTGAATTGAAAAAGAACAAACAAAGATAATTTTAAAACGTTTTTATTTCCCAAAACTACATTCAATGCCATTTTATTTTCATTTGGATTTGAAAATTAGTTCATCCAGGTGACGACATTGGTGAGCGATGCACATATGGAGTCGTTCAAAAAAGTTTTCGAAAACTCTTCTCAGCAATCTTCTGATATTTCAGCGATGACATCTGTAATTGCCTCCTTAAGAGCTTCCAAGGTCCTTGGTCGAACTTTGTAAACCTCAGCTTTGAGATAACCCCAAAGAAAAAATTACATGGGCTCAAATCCGGGGAGCGAGAGGGCCATGGAACATCGCCTCGTAAGGAGATCAGGCGGCCGGGAAACAGTCTTTGCAGGATTTGGCATGAACGAAGGGCGGTATGAACCGTGGCACCGTTCTGTTGAAATCAAAAGGCTTGTGTGTCAAATTGCTGACCATACTCTTCCATTTTAGGTTGAAAAAAGTTCACCAGCATGTCACAATAACGCTCAGAGGTAACAGTAACAGTTAAACCTTGAGATTCAAAAAAGTAAGGCCCAATAATGCCTATGGAGGACACGGCGCACCAAACTGTCACTTTGGGGCTATGAAGAGGTTTTTGGTGAAGTTCACGAGGATTTTCAGTCGCCCAGTAACGAAAATTTTGCTTATTAACTGTGCCGGAGAGGTGAAAATGCGCTTCATCGCTAGACCACAGAATAGTGTCAGGTTGCACGGAGGTTAAAATTTCATTGCAAGCATCTGTACGTTTCACCCAGTCTTGTAGACTCAATTCTTGAACGGCCATCATCTTGTAGGGGTGTAAATGAAGGCCAGTGTGTAAAATTCATCTTACCGTTCTGGACGATATTCCAAGGGCAGCAGCATGTTTCCGCGCAGAGCGTGATGGAGATTGTTTAATGGACGCTCTCACTGCCACGATGTTTCCAGGTGTCCTCAAACTTTTAGGTCGCCCAGCTGGTTTTCTAGGAAGTGCAGATCCTGAAGCCCCTACACTAGTAATCCATTTCCTAATGGTTTTAGCATCAGGAACCCTGTCATGACGAGCCAAACCAAACCGCCTACGAAAAGCCCTCTGTGTCGCCACCACACTATCATTGTTCTTAAAGAACGTTTCTACGACAAAGCCTCGATGCTCTCCAGCCCACTGCATGGAGACTATTGAAATGAAAATGGTGTCGATTCCCCCACCTAACGCCACTACTCCCACTCCGCTAACCCACCTGCGTGCTCTACAGTGAGTGTTTGAAACTAGGGAGTCCATTCTGCCCCACCTTGTATATAGTAACCAGGAAATAACAGGTGAGTATAGCGAATAGGAATTATGATGGTTGCATGGCACAAACACACACAAAAAAAGACAAGAACACGAATAACATTGAATATTTAGGGTCTTGGCCCTTTGTCAACATGAGAACATTATGGGGGTGGGTGCTGTAGTAGACTGTCTCACAGAGTGACCAAAATATTCAGTATTATTTGTGTTATTGTCTTTTTTGTGTGGTGGTTCATTTTGCAATCTTATTTTGTAATTATATATATATATATAATTTTTCCTGACTTTGCAGCCCTTCTGTCCTTAGCTTTGAAACTAATTGGTTTATTTTCCATTGTAATCAATTACTTTTTTGTCATATTATTAATACATAATATAACACAAATAGATTTGGGTGCCTACATACCTCTGTTCACATCAAACCAACAAATCTACAACAGTATCTTCACTTTAACAGTTGCCATCGCTCCCACACCAAACACTCCTTTCAGTACAGTACGGCCATCCGTGGCAGATGCATCTGCTCCGATGAAGAATCTCTCTCCAGCAATATGTTGCAAGTTGATGTTTACCTATTACACTAAAATATTAATATTTGCTACAAAAGTACGGTTCTACTTTTCATTATATTACAAGCATTCAACCTCACTATTCATCGCATTTTATTCGTAAATTTTTGCACAGGTCATCTAGTTTTCAATTATTTTTATTATTATTTCTCCCTTTAAAAGTCACATTTTTCTTTATTGTGAATATGTTATCGTTGCTCCCTCCCACCACCTCTGATGATTAATTTCATTCCGCATGTGGCTGTGTTGACTACGAGGGTAGCTCGAGCTAAACCATATATTTCTTTCCACTTGATAAAGGGTTAACCCCAAACCATTGTGTTTGAATATTATTTTGTGTTACTGCTGTCATCCTACCTTCACCTTTGGTGGGTGTTGGGTATAATTTATCTTTCCTTTCCACATAAATATCGCATTGCGACAGGTCTTTCACTCCATTGTCACCGATATCACAAATATAGTTTGCTGGTATCAACTCTTTATGATTCTTCATCTAATATTTAACAAACTAAAAATTAATTGTTTTAACATCACTTCTCCTAGAAAGTATACAAATTCCTAAGTTTTTTAAAATGGCTTGGTTGCAAATTGGGGGTTGATAGGTCATTTCTGTTGCAGTTTTATTAGACGTATACAAAGTTAAATCTAGATCATGGCTATAGTTGCGGAGCGTGCAGATAAAATATAGACAGTTACTTAAGACATCGACAGCACAGCTAGAAACGGGTCAAGTTCAATAATTAATGTAGTCATCATCATCATCATCTTCCATCTCCAGTTTCCCGGGTGCGGTGTAAGAGCACTCTCCACTTTTGCCTGTAGTATGTGTCAATATTTTACCACCAATGTACCATATACATAATGGTGAGGGATGAGATCCTTCTCTATCAGTATTGTCTTTCATCCTATGTACACATAAAAATCTAAGAATTCTATCAAGGCTGTACATCTGCCAAATCACAATAAATGATTGCTCTAAAAATTAACTTCCACTGTACCGTTACATAAAACAATTGATCCAATAAGTCAAGACAAGCAACTAAACAAGTTCTAGGAGGAAGAAAAAACAATACATATAGGAAATTTTTAAATAATAAAACCTAGCTTCACTGTTGTTATGTTACAGAAAATAACAAATATATCAGTTATAAGCTTTCAAAAATGACACTGTGAAACATTCAAAGCATAATTTCCATCAACCTATGGCTTCAGAAGAAGAGGAAGTGCTGCTACTCTAAACTAACAAGCAATAATGAAAAAGTATAGCGTTACTAACCACGATCAATTTCTCCATTTATCTGCTTAGAAGGCGCAGAAACAGAATTGCTGGACATATCTTGCTTAGTATCTTGTGATGAATTTGTTGACTGAAAAGAAAAAACATAGCAAATGAAATGCAATACTATACTACCAATGGCTGATTTTTGGAGAAGTTTAAAATCTACTACTAATAAGTACAGAAATAACAAATGTTTAAGATGAACACTATTCTTTAAAAAGGGGTCTGAAAATAGTGATGAACAGTTTACTAGCAATACTTAACACTGACATAAGGGGGAAAAGTTTATACAACTGCACCCCCATTTTTCATCCTTCCGTGTTGCAGTTTTGTTAGACATATAAGAAGTTAAATGTAGATCAGGCTATAGCTGCAGAGTGTGCAGTTAGTATATAGATAGTTACGTAAGACATCTACCAAATTTCCATGAAAGAATAGTTGATTACTTTAATGCGAAATTTCCAGTGAAGCCAATAATACTCCTGTCACAATGAAATCTTCTTTTGGCTTAATTAAAGCTGACCATCCATTGTAAAATCTTTTCCAGTCCAGATATCAGGATAGAAATCTGGCATACTAGCCAAAATTCATAACCTTATTGTCAACTGAACACCCACACATGACTGGGAAACACTAGTTATTTCCAATCCTCTAAAGAGTTATATAACGTTTTAACTTCGAGAGGTTCCTTTATCCTGAGGAATCCCTACTATCATTATTGCCAGCACAGTACTAACACTCTACCCCCCTCCCTATTTACTTACAGTTTTGTACTTGTTTTCATTACTATAATTCCCAATGGCTGTCACATGACCTTGTTATGGACTATTTATATATCTGCAACCAGAAATATGCTATAAGCTGATTTTTTAAGTGGATATTCAGCAGTTACCACTGAACAAGTAAGGGAAGAGTTTATCATTTGTTATAAAAAAAAGAGAGGGGATGGTGGTGAGTATAGTATTGGTTAAAGCCTAATACCCAAAACGAAAAATGAAGAAACCTGCCTCATTTTGTGTAATGGAAATGTAATAATCTAATTTAACTGCACTTTGATATATAAAAAAGAAGCATTTGTTTTGGCATTATTATCTATATTTAACTATTTGTTTCCTTCCTTATCTGAATATAATGATACATACATAAACACTTTAGTCTAAAGTAAATTTGTTTATCATCATCCACACGCAAAATGTTTTCTGGTATGGGAAAGACTATCATCGAAAATGAAAACATTAAAGATCATTTTTAAAAAAAATGAGTGTATGGTATGTTACTGCTTTTACTGTAGTGGCAAAACCAATCATCATCAACTATTCAGTTCTACCTTTCCTGAAGCAATTGTGCAGAAAAATAAAAGCTTTAGGTTAAAAAAATAACAACTTTCATTTATGAATGTAATGCCAATTTTAATTTTTTGGTGGTAATTACAACAAAGAGCATTTAATAACCTGAGAATAAGGAAAACAGAAAATCTTAAAAAACCGATAAATGTCTCTCCACCTGAGGAAACAACTTAAATGCTACTTCTGCAGAACTAACTAATCAGCAATATACCAGCTTTCTGAACAGTTATTTCTAAGCACGGAATAAGATGAAATTGGAGTAGTTGAACAAAGAGTATTGTTTGTCCACAGCAAATGATTAAATTTTGTTGTAAACATGTAAAGCAGTGATTCCAAATGGCGGCTGTGCCATGCACCAGCGGACGTTGAAGATATCATAGGGAGCATTTATGTTCCAAGGCAAGTTTAGGGGGCACTTCAGATCCATAGCCACCACCTGCTTTCCAGTATTATATACAGCTTTTAGGGTTGCATCAAAGAAGTTTTTCATTGCATTCCCCTGATCATATGTGGCCAAAAGAGTATTTAGTGTAATCAGAAATTTATTAGCTAAGAAAAGAAACAGAATTTCAATACTGGAATGCGGCGATTTAAGAATGCTGATGACAAATGAGGCATTAAACATTGTCATTACACTGAGCTTTGCCCTCTAATTAATAATATTTTTATAATAATATGTTTGTCCAATAATTTGTAATAATCTGTTGTCCAAACTGTGGACAATACACCAATATTGTTAATATTTTTTAACAGAGTAATTTTAAAAAATCTGGCCTTGTTTTTCTATATATGATACAGAACAGGGGTGCCATAAATCAATGTTTATGAGCCAAAAAAGCTGGAGCACTATGTATTACATTATTTACTACAGGAAGGAGAGTCAGTGTTTATTTTTCTGGAAAGGGGCCAGTGAGTAATTTTTTTTCAAAAAGGGGGAGATGAGTAATTCTTTAAAAAAATAGGACATGGTAGGCCAAAAATGATTGGGAACCTTTGCTGCAAAGCAGTTTAAAGCCAGACTGACAAAACCATACAATAAACAAACAACTGAAATATGTTGTTGCATATTTGGTGATGGTCATCGATTATATAAAAAAAAGAAGGTTTATAGGATTACAAATTAAACTAAATAAATTAAAATAACACTGAAATGTCTTGAAATTCATAATGCTCTTGAGATATGAGAAAATATACAAGCAACACTAGCTATAACTATAATCTTTATTTGGCCCAGAATAATGTCTAATACTAGAGTTATTCGGTTAAAACATCAACATCAAAACTGATATACAATGAACAAAAAGTTAAAAATTAACAATAAACACCAGACTGAAACACAAAATATTCTGATGTAGCCAATGGATGATTTAAAAAAAGAAAGAGAAAAAAAGGAACTATTTATCATGAAAGATTCACGCATATTCAGAAATACAATGAAATTTGTGTGTGTGTGTGTGGGGGGGGGGGGGGGAAACCTGACAGAAGTGATGCACATTGTTCAGCATGAACATTTTACTATGTAAAAATTTCATTTTTTTTCTTCTTTGATTGTCAATGAATCTGTGGTGAGAAACAGTTTCCCTTAATCATCGTTTAAATTTGTGATCAGATCTAATTTTATATTTACAGCATACTGATAAATCAAGAAGCAGCTTAATCTGTCTACACTTTTCATAACTGAGATACCTTTAACCAAAAATACTATTCTTTGAAGTAATTTTGAACATGATTTATTGTGCATTCCTTATTTATTCCACCTTCTTAACTGAATTAATATCTATGACAAGTCACATTCTTATATGGTTATAATTCACCCTATAAATTTTTAAAATACATATATACAAGTCAGAATGACTTCCAAATGTTGCATGTGCAGAAAACAAAGAAACAGAGGTAGGGTAATGTCGCACTGGTCCCTAACTTTGCAGTAATATTAAAACTTTTGCAAAACATAGTAGCAACAAATACAATATAGGCTGCCCAAACATGTTTCATTAAATTATTTTCATTACTTCACCAACACTGTTTCATTCAATGGCAGCAAATGGAAATATTAGGAACACAAAGTTTTAGATAGCTTTCCTGTCATGGAATGAGTAACTCATTCAGCCGAATACAAAATATCATTTCCTGTTTCTACCCAGTGAAGTGATTCCTTGGTCTGCATTATTTTTGAGAACCCATCTCTTTTCTGCAATTCCCATCCCCTGTTGGAGCAGTTCACTTAGAAATGTTAACTGGTTGTTCCACTCAAAGAACTTTGATTAATTCACAATCATATCAGTCTTTACGATATCTTGAAAACTAGGGGCTGGATCTCAAGAAGACAAAATTTTAGCCAGACCTCACCACGTTTTTTATGGCTTTCATGCCTCATCAATGTTGAGGTCATTAATCATTGACATTTGGTTGAGAATGAAGGCAGAGATGGACGCCTTCGAAATCGTCCCGCAAATGTGACATCTTAACACAGCTGGAAGCCCGAGAAAAATATATTAAAATTCACAAATACTTTATCTTTTTAATTGTGATTTTTAATATAAAATAATTAACTAACAACATAAAAGTTAATATAATGTCTCCCAGTTTACTTTTCTTCATAAACTGATTTTTATACATGATCAGAGACTAATAATCTCAAAAGGTTTACTGCTACAGCATGCATCGCGTTCTATCAACATAATATGATGGTTATGGGAAGCATAAAATCTTGAATTGTAAAAAGAAAAGATTAAAAAAGAATATCAAATGTGAGGTGAGGTGAGTGGGTGAGCGGTAACATTCTGGCCTCGAATTCGAGAGGACAGGTGTTCGAATTCCCATCCAGGCATCCAACTTTGGATTTTCCCAAATCATTCCAGGTGAATGCTGGGATGCTTCTTTCAAAAGGTCATGGTACAATTCCTTCCCATTCCTTGCTCCCTATCCTTTCCCACCTCTAATGACCTCAACATTGATGAGGCATAAAGCCATAAAAAACGTGGCGAGGTCTGGCAAAAATTTTGTCTTCTTGAGATCCAGCCCCTAGTTTTCAAGATATCGTAAAGACAGATATGTCAACAGATTCAGAATGACAAGAAACAACTGTAAAAATAGACCTCGTAGTCCAACTAGAATTGGTTTTCTCTTAAGGGAAAAATAAATTTTGTTATGGAAGAAATAATAAAGATAAAGGCTTAAAATTATGTTGACATAAAGGAGAAAAAAATCACAGACTAGTAATATATATTTTGTTTTGCAATTACTACACGATTGAAGGGCTAAAAGTAAGATTATACGTTTTTCCAAGACGGCTCTCAGGTGAAACATGACATCAAAGGGTGAAAATTTAGTAAAACTAAAGTGACAAAAAACGATGACTAAGGAACTACGCGAGGGATCAGGAAAAAAATACTAGAAGAGGGGGGGGATTTTTTTTCTAAAGAAAGTAGTGTTAATTCCAGCTCCATCAGAGTAATAGATTCGAAGAAATAAATCCTGAGTGATTTTGGCAATTATGAAACTACTCTGTAGTTTCTATTTTACACGAGTTTCTCTTAAAATACGAAGAACCTAGTAGACTCATATACAATAAAAAAATCAGGGAAATTATAAAGAATGTTTGGGTACTACAATCACCACGAGGGAGTAGAAACTTTGAGAGTAATTCTAGATTTTGTGTTTTGTAACTTTCAAGTAAGTTTAAAGATGATAAGGAAAGGTACAAAGTCCAGGCTAACATCACATTAGATGGACCCTATAAAAGAGCCCCTAAAACCATTGTCCATGAGCATTCTTCCACAGATAGTTAGGACGAGAGGTTGTGGGTGTTGTTGAATTCCGCGATGTAGTTTTAAGGCTTTAAAAAATTTCTTAAGTAGAAATGAAATAGGGACTTCGAAAAGTTTTTGAAATGCCAAAGGACTTTTTTGTGATGTTTTAAAACTTCTGTCGTACTGAGGATGTAGGTGATAGAAGATTGCCGATAACAAGTGACTGGTTGAATAATGTTGACCTGCAGTTTTCGCTTTACAGATGCCATAGTTTTGATACCTTATCCAGCATACTGGTGCTTAACTTTTGTATATCAAACTTTTCAAGAATATAAACTTTTATTTGGGAGCGAACTTTTAATTTGAACATACCTTTATCTATTATCGTAGTGACAGTAGTTTGGTGGCTGTGTGAAAAAAACTAAATGCAATCAGGTACCAGGCACAATCAAAGCTTAATTGAGTATGTTTTAAGTAACCTCCCTGCAGCAAGTTCTTTTAACAGTCTTGCTGTTTACCAGAGAAATGGAAAAATGTGACTGTAGTACCAGTCAATAAAGGAGGGGCGGAAATTGGGATGAAAATTACAGGACAACTTGTTTGACATCAATGGTAGGCTAAGTGATTGCAACTCAATCAGAAATGTATTTGAGGAAAGAAATTGCATTGTAAATCAACAACATGGCTTTAGGTAAGGACATTCATATGAACCTCACTCAGTTGGTGGCCTATATGCAAGATATATTGAATGAAACGGACAAGAGAGACCAAACTGATAGTAGGGCAGCTAACTGTCAGGTTCCATAAGGCAGCTAGCTCATTCTATTGTTGAAGAAGGGTTATGAGCCCAAAAATTTCAAGGCTCATGTATCTACGTGTTTTCCCGTGTGCCAATGCTGCTGCAATCTGGTGATCATTCTCATATCCAAATGTTTTAAGGGAAAATAAACAGTTACCCGTCACTTACCACAGATGAAGGCAGGAGGGCGAGACACGTAAAAACACAAAAACAAAAGAATTACACAATATTTCGACTTTAGTCTTACTCATGTAGGAGGCGAGACATATGGCAGGGGGAAAGATGTGGTCACATCCGAGCCCGCCACATGAATCATGAATTCATTGTGGCGGGCTCGGATGTGACCACATCTTTCCCCCTGCCATATGTCTCGCCTCCTACATGAGTAAGACTAAAGTCGAAATATTGTGTAATTCTTTTGTTTTTGTGTTTTTACGTGTCTCGCCCTCCTGCCTTCATCTGTGGGTAAGTGACGGGTAACTGTTTATTTTCCCTATCCTATCTTATATATATATATTAGACATTGGGATAGGAGAAAAACCACCGCTTACCAAAGATGAGGGCTCCAGCGGCGTCAAAACACGAAAAAACACACAAACACAAACATAATACAAATTTTCGAGCTTAGCTCTTCATCAGGTTGTAGGATGAGGTGGCTGCCCGCGGAAGCTAGCAACCAACAGCTTCCGCGGGGCAGCCACCTCATCCTACAACCTGATGAAGAGCTAAGCTCGAAAATTTGTATTATGTTTGTGTTTGTGTGTTTTTTCGTGTTTTGACGCCGCTGGAGCCCTCATCTTTGGTAAGCGGTGGTTTTTCTCCTATCCCAATGTCTAATATATTCGCTCTCAGCGCCTTTGTTTCCAAACAATCTATATATATATATATATATATATATACAAAACCAAGTTTCTGACAGGGGGCTTCTTTTCTGTACAGAAGAAAGAGATGACAACTGGAAGGAACATACAGTAAAACTGTATGGCAGACACAGCCTTGGCCCAAGTGTTTTGAAAAGAGAAGATATTGATGATATTGGAAATATATTTTTAGGAACAGGGCTTTGAAAGATTTGTTCAAACTCAAATGGAGGTAATACAATTATCTTAGAACTTCTACAAATAGTAAGGACACACACAATTTTTGGGATTTCCTTTCGTTATTTATACATATATTGTTGGTGCCTAGGTACATGATATAGCTTTCAGTGTTTCTCATACAGGGTGAGAGGGGAATATGAGAAGAAGAACCAGCTGCTAACAATGTGGCTGGTATGCTCTCGGTGGTGTGGCCAGAGCAAAATAAGTAAGAAAAGAAGCAGTTATGGGCATTAGACATTCTTGGCTTGTGTAAGTGAATATGTTTCAATAGCTGGCTCTGCCGTCTTCATAAGGGGTCATGTGGAGTGCTGTTACTGCCTTGAATAACCTGTCACATGGCATGTTTTCCCTGATACTGTTGGAAGGATACGATGTCTGCACCCAACCTGTTCACTTTCTGGAAAAACTTCACGCTGCAGGGTGTTAGTATGCCTGTTCAAGCCAAATTGCTAGCGCATGGCTTTATTCCCAATTCACTTCAAGTCTGAGCTACTTTATTTGCTATCAACATTCTGGCATGATGGTATGCAGGGACTGGCTATAACTAAAACGGCTTCACTCAGATTAAGCCCATCATCCCTCTTGATATTGTTACCATTAAGCTGAATTTCCAAAACCTCACTTATGTCAGAGTCCCAGATGATAGAGGACCTGGGACAACATGATTGTCTTTTTAAGCTCTTTCTTGTTTTCTTTTCCGACAGTGGTCAACAACTGCAGATTTGTCCAAATGCACAAGTGTCAGATGGTGTGTTTGCACCATTATATGCACCTTGGTGGTCCTTATTACCTGATCAATGTTAACTTTGCCAAACTTACATGGGAGGGAATAAATTCCAGATATTCTAAGGCCTATAGTCCCTGACTGGAGGTAACATGTCACTTATCATGGTAGGAGGTCGGAAAATACTTTTTCATCCCATACCGTGCGTTACATCTTCCATATTTCTGTGTTATTGCCATATATGAGAAAGCAAAAGTTTATGGGGATTCTTCTTGCTTAACCAATGGTCTTGGTGATCTTGGAATAACTGCTCTCTCTATCTGCCAATGCAAGCAACCATTACGTCTGAATATGGCGTTTAGATGTTTTATTTCATCTAGCAGGCTCTAAGTGTCGGACATAGCTATCGCCACAAGAGCTCAGCAACTTACGAGAAACTAGAGACAAATGAATAAAAGATTTCAATATCAACCTTGCAGGTAATTTATGTTACACTAAGCCATAAAATATACTGAAATGGCCACATATGTCAAGGGTGGCCAGGGAGCATACTAAAGTTATGCTAACACTGCTAATCATGTAACTTAGCAACCCCAGCAGTACTAATAAGAGCCCGTAAAAAAAAGTGGTCCAGCAAACCAAATTTCTGAAATGGCCACTTGTGTCAGACTAACACCGAGTTTAATAATGTATATCATTTCCAATCTAACATGGCAATGTCACAGTGGACACACAGTTGTTAAATAGTAACCATTCAACAGTGAATGCTGAGGCTTATGAGTAGAGACCGGATTATATGCAACATAAAAAGCTAGAAATATACTTGCAAATATGCAGGAAAAATGCTAAAATATACATGAAAAGTGTCAAAATACGCAACATCACGTAATATAAAAATAAGATAGGGAAAATAAACAGTTACCCATCAGTTACCACAAATGAAGGCAGGAGGGCGAGACACGTAAAAACACAAAACAAATGGCGGGTTGGGATGTAACCACATCTTTCCTCCTGCCATATGTCTTGCCTCCCACATGACTAAGACTAAAGTCGAAATATTGTGCAATTCGTTTGTTTTTGTGTATTACGTGTCTCGCCCTCCTGCCTTCATCTGTGGTAAGTGACGGGTAACTGTTTATTTTCCCTACCCTATCTTATTTTCAGTGCCTCACGGCAGTTTCTTTGTTTCCTTTATCCAATAATATAAAAATAGTAAGTTTTAGATTTTTTATTTCAAAATCAGCATGCAATTAGCAAG
Organism: Vandiemenella viatica; assembly: GCA_031002005.1. Classification (NCBI taxonomy): domain Eukaryota; kingdom Metazoa; phylum Arthropoda; class Insecta; order Orthoptera; family Morabidae; genus Vandiemenella; species Vandiemenella viatica. Next base: position 177,697,939 of record JARYHS010012519.1, on the reverse strand, counting down.
AAGTTGCGTAACATACTTATAAATTTGATAGTTAACAATTATTTAACTTTTGTAAATGTAAACAATTAGATACCGAATATTCAATAGTAAAATTGTTTCTTCAATCTCTCAAAATATTTTTACAAGTGGAAATGGACTGTTTAACATTGAATGATGTAAGCGGGCAGTATCTGAATTTGGATGCTGTGTTAGCAATCATTTTTTCTGGAAAAAGTTCACCCACCTCATTAATAAAACTATCATTTTGACAGAAAGGTTCAAAATGTTTTCAAACTTCACTTTACTTCAAGCTTTTTAATATTAGCAGGTATGTGGGAAAAATGAATACTAATCACAGCTATGGTTTTAATAATACAATTGTTAAATGCTTCCTTGTACTGACAAACTGTCCACAGCCTGTGGTCTACTACACCCTTTAATGGCCTCGAAATGTTAAAAAAAAGTACAGCTTCAACCCACGTCACCCATCGAGTTACCACTGGTTTCGGAGATAAAGGTACATTTGGCATTTTTTTAATGAGCATTAATATGAGAATGTGCCTTAAGAAATACTTTCTTTGTTGATGAAATCAGTTTATTTATCATTCCCAAACGCGGATTTTGTACTTCTTCAGCGAGTCGTCGTACTCCGTGAGCACATGAGTAAAATTGGTATATTAAAACCCCTCATTCACCAATCTGGTGATCATAGAATGATCTGCCTTTCCAAGTTCTTTGCTAGCCACCAAAAATGAAGAACGTTGTAGTTTTAATGAACCAACAGTTAAATTTGCAATGCAACGACCACAGCTGAAATCCAATAATGCTATACCGAGTTCATTGCGTATTTCTTCAAGAACATTTAGGTAAATTGTTGGTATGTAATTTTTACGAAATGGTGATTCATTTGTTTTATTTTGATTCAAGTCTTTTTTTTTTTTTTGCAGAAAAATCTTTGAAGGCAGAATTTTTAAGTTGTGGAGAGGAATATTGATTGCAAACAATGCTTCACATAGATCTGTATTTAAGTGATCTTTATTTTGCAAGACTTGTCTTGACATGCTGATCTAATTGAAACTTTATTATGCACAAAATATTTTTCTGAACTTTGTACAAATGAAAATTAATCATGAATGAGCCTGCGTACAATAAGCAAGCGTAATTTGTTCAGTAGGAAGAGTGCTGCAGAAGGCTAGCGTGACACAGAATGGTATCGTCTGTCTTTATCTCCCGTTAGTGTGTTTTGTTGGGTCGCATAATAATACTATCTATCAAGACAATAGACTCACAACAGCTAAGATCCGTGCTGCTGCTAGTAGGTTTCGCTGGCTACAATGTACGATTTTATTTATTAACTAGGTACACTATAGAAAAATATTAAAAATATAGCAAAAACATGCATCATCACTAGGTTTTAGGTAAAACATGCAATAACTGGTGAAAATGAGCTGAATATGCAAATGCACATGCAAACATGTAATTGCATATAATACAGTCTCTACTTATGAGAAAGTAGATGATCACTAGTAACAAAACAATAAAGGTAAACTGGCGAAAACTGAGCCAAGGATGGAACGAGCATTGCAGCAGTGGGTGCTACCAACACTGGATCAAGAGCATGCTGAATAACCCAGGCATGAAGACATGGAAAACCAGGTATTTTTTTGACAAGAAACTTCAAACATTTAGTGCAGACTTTGTTTTATGGTAAAGAATAGCAGATTTTTCTGTTAAAGCCAATGTTCCGTGCTTCCAGTAATGTAAAGAAGGAAAAAGGATCTATAAGGTGAATATACCCAATTACATACAGAGGTTGGACAAAATAATATGAACACCATGCAATAGAGTACAGGTTGTTGCATGTCGGCACCACTACTTCCGTGTGAATATTGCGACATGCATGTACGGCGTAGTTGACATGGCAGATCTTGTAGGTTATGTATCAGTGTATTATACGCTTTGTTCTGCGACTTTTATAACAAGTGATCGGTGAAATGTGGAATCTCTCAGACTTCGAAAGAGGGCAAATCGTTGGAGCTCAGTTAGCAGGAGCATTCTGTGATGAAAACTGCTGAACTGTTTAATGTCTCACGAGCGATAGTATCCACAGTAATGACAGCATACACAAAACATGGTAAAACATCGTCGGAGGAAAAGGAATAGTGGACGAAAACCTAAGTTAACCGACAGAGACCGATTGAACATTAAAAAGGATTGTGGCCAGACAACACAAAACTACCACAGCAAAAGTGATCGCAGAACTCAACACACACCTGAGTAATACTGTTTTGACAAAAACGGTATGGGAGGAGCCCCACAAAGCTAACATTCATGGAAGGGCTGCAACTGCAAACCCCCTTATAACGGCAACCAATGCTAAGCTGTGAAATAAGTGATGTCACGATCATAAACTGGACACTTGATGATTGGAAGAAAGTGGTATGTTCTGATGAATCATCTTTCACATTGTTTCCTACTAAAGGCCTGGTTTACGTATGGAGAACCCAAAAGAAGTCTAAGATCTGGACTGCCTGCATCCTACACTCAAGCATGGCGGAGGTTCCATTAAGATTTTGGCGGCTATAAACATGGTATTCAGCAGGTCCTCTCATTCACCATCACTGGCCGTATGACTGCGAATGAATATCTCGACATCCTCAGTGATGGAAGTTGTTACTATGACCACCATACTGCTGCAAAACACTGCCATATTCCAAAATGATAATGCACCCATACACACAGCCAAAAATGTTCAGGTCCTGGTTCAAGGAGCATCAGATTATCATCAAACATCTTCCCTGGCCAGCACAATAGCCAGACCATAATGTAATTGAACTGTTGTGGGAAGTTTTAGAGCAGAGAATAAGGAGCAGATTTCACACATCCATCATTGAGGCAATTGGAGGATGCTTTGGTACAAAAATGGGACAACATTATGTTGGCAGAACTATTCAGATACTATACGAATCTATTCCGTGAAGAATTGCAGCTCTTCTACAAGCAAAAGGTGGTCCAACACCATCATATATATTATTTCTATACGGTATTTTTTTGTCACAAGCCTGTATCTTCCGTCATAATTAACCGAAATCAATGAATGAGGTGTCATTTTAAAGCATGTCGTCTCCACTTTGGTCACATCTTATTTTAAGAAATGAAGTTTTCGGATTTTGACCCTTAAAGGGAAAAAATGTCAATATTTCTAAAAGGCTGGTTTCTGTGTTACAAGTCATTTATCTCCCTGGATATCTATCTGAAATCGTATAATGAAGTATCATTTTAAGATTAAGATCTCCGCTCTAGTGACGTCATATATTAAGATAGAAATTTTTTGGAATTCGACCCTTGAAGGGCAAAAGTATCAATATTTTTGCAATGCGTTTTTGTGTCACGAGTGATTTATCTCACTTAATATCTAACCGATATAGATAAATGAGGTATCATATTAAAGAATAATGTCTCCGCCGTGGTAACATTATATTTTAAGAAAAGAGTTTTTCGTAATTGAACCCTTAAAGGGCAAAAATGTCAATTTTTCGAAAATGCGTTTTTTATGTCTCGAGTCACTTATTTCCCTGGATATCTATCCAAAATCGATAAATCAAGTACGATTATGAGGAATATTGTCTCAGCTTTGGTGACATCATATTTTAGGAAGGAAGTTTATGGAATTGAACCCTTACAGGGTAAAAGTATAAATGGTTCTACAACGCATTTTGTGTCACGAGCTATTTATCTCCCTTGATATCTAACCGATATAGATAAATTAGGTATCATATTAAAGAATAAGGTCTCCGCCGTGGTAACATTATATTTAAGAAAGGAATTTTTCGTAATTTGAACCCTAAAGGGCAAAATTGTCAATTTTTCTAAAACGTGTTTTTTGTCTCGAACCATTTATCTCCCTGGATATCTAACCAAAATCGATAATTGAAGTAGGATTATGAGGAGTAATGGCTCAGCTTTATGACATCATAATTTAAGAAAGAATGTTTTTCGAATTCAACCCTTAAAGGGGAAAACTATAAATTTTTCTATAACGCATTTTTGTGTCACGAGTGATTTATCTCCGTTAATATCTAACCGATATAGATAAATAAGGTATCATACTAAAGAATAAGGTCCCCGCCGTGGTAACATTATATTTTATGAAAGGGGTTTTTCGTAATTCGACCCTCAAAGGGCAAAAATGTCAATTTTTCAAAAATGCATTTTTTGTATCTCGAGCCATTTATCTCCCTTGACAATTAAACAAAATTGATAAACGAGGTATCATTTAAAAGATTGAGGTCTTCGTAAGGTCTTCGGTTCTGTTACCACATTTTCATAAAGAAATTTTTAAAAATTCTATCTTTGGAGGGCAAAAGTATTAATATTTTTACAACGCATTTTTCTGTCACCAGCTATTTTTTTCCTTGATACCTAACCGAAATCAATAAATGAGGTATCGATTTAAATATTAAATTATCCGCTATGGTCACATCATATTTTAAGGAAAAATGTTTCTCCAAATTCAATCCTTAAGGGGCAAAAATAATATAATTTCTCAATATTTTTTTATTATTTATTTATTTATTTATTTTTACCTCTCTTGATAACTAACCGAAATCGCTAAATCAGGTATCATTTTAAAGACCAAGGTGGCTGCTTTGGACACACCAATTTTTTAAAAAGGAATTTTTTGGAATTCGACCCTTAAAGAGCAAAAGTGTCAATATTATTTCTACAACGTGTTTTTTTATTATTATTATTACAAGCCATTTATCTTCTTCCATACCTAGCCGAAATTGATAATTGACATATCGTTTCAAAAATTAAGATCTCCCAGCTAGGTAAAATCATAAATTAAGAAAGAATTTTTCGGAATTTGGTGCTTAAAGTGATAACGCGTATGAAACTGTTCAGAGCCAAGTCCCTAGATTTCAGCAGCAGATGTCAATAAATTTTTTTTTTTTTATTATTATTCAATAATTAGCTTTTCAGATTTTTTTTTTTTTTTTCTGTTACGGAACACTGTCGTTTTGCTATACAGTTCCAATGTAAACATTTTATTCGCACAGCAACCAATATTTCAGAGATGTTGATATGTTGTGTGCATTTTGTTCAGGTTGTTTTTATTCTGTTAACGTCAGTGACAGTTTTTCATAAATACAGAGTGTTTTAATTTTTCCTAACTTTCGTAATATGTTGGGAGTATTTTGATGCGTACCTATATATATATAGATTGTTAGGAAACAAAGGCGATAAAAGCGGATATATTGAACATTGGATAGGATAAAAAACCACCGCTTACCAAAGAAGGGGATTCCAGCGGCGTTGGTACACGAAAAAAACACGAACACACAAAGAATAAAATTTTCGAGCTTGGCTCTTCCTCAGTAGAAGTGAGATGGCTGCACGCAAGAGTTGGCTGCCAGCAGCGCTTGCGTGCAGCCATCTCACTTCTACTGAGGAAGAGCCAAGCTCGAAAATTTTATTCTTTGTGTGTTCGTGTTTTTTTCGTGTACCAACGCCGCTGGAATCCCCTTCTTTGGTAAGCGGTTGTTTTTTATCCTATCCAATGTCCTATATATATATATATATATATATTAAAAAAGTACGGTTCTACTTTTCACTATATTACAAGCATTCAACCTCACTATTCATCGCATTTTATTCACGAAATTTTCGCACGGGTCGTCTAGTATTAATATATCAGTAGTATGTAAATGTCCAGTGTTCATATTATTTGTCCAATCCCTGTAGAAGAGAAACATTCTTTTAAAAAATGTAAACTGTTCTGATAATTTGGACACGCATATTAATAAGTAGAGAAAAATATACTATACCGAGTATCAACAGTCAAAAATTACAGCAAAGATTGATATAATCAACCATCGCAAGTGACTGTATCAATTATGAAAATGTAAAATGAGAAAGGGGATGCGCAATGCATGTGTGAAGAAGGGAGGGAGAGTGCTATCTATTTCCCTAACTTGTTTGGCATTGCTGCATCAACTATTATAAGCTATTAGTCCTTTCTTAGTTCTATATATTTTTGTAGTTAGTAGTTTTGTTAGATTATTTGATTTGCTGAGTTGCTTTACTTTAGGAAATCATATTAGTACTGCAAGGGCCATTAAGTTATACAATTATGTGCGTTAGTGCACTCTACAAATAAAATCATTAATAAAAACAACCTGCTTCTAAAACTATATGCATGGAGCATGATTCTTTATGGAAGTGAATGGAAGATTTTGTGAATGCCAGGAATAAGTAAAATTGATGGATTCTAAATGTGAAATTACAGAAAGTTTTTGACACTTAAGTAAACAGTTCAAATTTGAAGCAAATTCACAAAAACAGACCTGACTACAGATCCCTTATAGTGTTGTAAACCAGCAGAAAAACCAACTTTCAGCAATAAATGTGGAAAAATCCTAAAAAAACCTTGCTGAACTAGGCGATATGCACAGTTATTTGAAACATTTACATGAGTTTTTTTTTTTTTTTAAACTGATTATGAAACTTACACTTCCATCAACAGGAAAAACAAGAAAACAAAAAAGCTTCTCAAACTGACGGGTGTGAAAAGGGCTGATGGAACAAACTAACAGAAAGGAGACTCAGTATATATATAAAACTTCACGAGAAGATGGCGACAGAGTGTGTGATCACCGAAATATCGTGTAATTATAACACTGCTTTAGCTCAGCTAGCACACCTGAGAGCATTTCATATATAGAGACTCAGTACGGCGGGTGGCAGGAATGGATAACAAATGGTTGGAAGGAAAAACAGAAAGGGTGAACTGTAGAGGCGGTGGGGATATCCGAAGCAGGTAATACAGAATACAAGTTGTTGAGGCAAGTCGGGATGAATAAAAAAAAATAGACCTAGGATAAGAACAGATGAATGATTCAACAAACTGGCCCCAAAGGGAATGGAAGTGGCAGGGATAGAAGGTGCCTAAAAATACTATCATCACAATATAGCATTTTCTGATTTTGGTATGAAACAGCTGATGAAATCAACAGTGAAACTGAAGTAAACACATGGAAATCAGAATTTAACGTTACTTCCATAAAGATGCCATGAAACTTATATTAATGCCGTAAAATGCAGTGCACTGCTATAGATTGTTTCTTTTTTGTAAGAAAGGTACTATCCCCCACAGTAACGACAATCCCTGACTCTCTGTTCCTCCTCGTCTACCTTGTCCCCAACCTGGTGGAAGTCATTTTCCCTGATCATGGTGGCAGCCTTGGCCTTGAGTTGCCCACTGTAGCTTGTAGCCAGGATGAACAGGTCCTGACGATGATTCTTCTCCTCCTCACGCACCTGTTAACAAGAACAATGGTGGTGTTAATCCTGATGCTATAAACAAATCCTTGATGACTATTATATCTGTAAACAAGGTTAAATCCTTTTTTTACCAGGAATTTTATCATTTAGTCATGATATTTAGTGGTAATAATAGTTATTATGGAAGTTTCATGCTCGTGAACCCCAAGGTCATTAGATGTGGGAACATAAGTGGAAAGGTATTAATTGTAGCCTGAGAAGGAGTAATCCTCATAACCATCTTAGCTGTTTTAGGAATGCCAGGAAACCTCTATGATTTAATGGATAGTGGAACCCCAGGACTCCAGATGTTAGTCGTTATGTTATTCTTGTTAATGAGATACATATTTTTTAGTCAAAATATTACAAATATTTAAAGTTTTGTTTAACATTCTGTGATGTGGGCAACATATATCATGTAAACCACAGTGCTTTCAAACAGCTGTACATTGTATTTTAGTTCTGCATCTAATGAATTACGAGTAACTGCCAGCTACCGCAGTTAAAGGCAGGATGGTGTCGAAACATGGACAGACGAGTACACACATTGAGCATTGAAATTTTTGGGCTTATATTTCTTTATCATCTATAGAGTGAAGTAACTGCATATGGTTGCTGGAAGGATGTGGGTGAGTGGTAACACTCAAGCCTTGCATTTGTGGGTACACAGCTTTAAATCCCTGTCCAGCAATCCAGATTTGGATTTACCATGATTTCTCCAAATCACTCTAGATGCCCATGGCTGAATTTCTTTTCATTCCTTGCCCCCAGTTCTACCCATTCTCTAATGACCTTGATGAGACAAAGCCAGAAGTAAAATAAATAAATATCATGTTGATGAAGGGAAGTAAAAATGATAATTTTAATGTTCATTGTGTGTACTTGTCTGTCCATATTTCAATACCATCCTGCCTTCAACTGTAGTTATTCTATCTAATTTCTAATTGCAAGGAAAGGGAAAATGACTCATCACTCACCAAAGTTGAAGGCAGCGACGATGGAAGAACACATATTACGAACACACAAATAAATAAACTCAATATTTCGGTAGTTAACCTTATTCATGACATAGAAAATGAGTCATGCACCTCGGGAGGTGTGCACACACCGGGGGTTGCTGCATGACTCTAATATCTAAATCTTTTATATTCAGATAGTGAGCGATCAAAAGATTAAATTGGCGCAGCTTACCACAAAGGATAGCAGGACGCCATGGACACATGACACATTGTAATTATCAGGCATATGACTCTTCTTCAGCAGAACATGCGGGATACAAGGTGGGTGTTATGACCCAGATGTCACAAATTATGGCTGTTGAGTGAGGGTGGGTGTTCAAAAATGGATAAATAAAAGACAGTGAGATAGAAGAAGAAGGAGGAGGAGGAAAAGACAAAAAATAGAAAAAAAAAAAACACACACACACACACACACACACACTACACACACACACACACACTCACACACTACACACACACAGGTGGATAAAAGGCATTGATACCAAATACAAAATATTACTGCTAAATAAAAAAATAAAAAAAAATAAAAGTAATTTCAGATAGATTAATAAATAGATTCATAACTGTAAGTTTGGGTTTTGGAGATGGGTTCAGTCATGAAAGTGATGATTGGGTTTTGAAGGGGAAGACTGAGGTACACTGAGGAATTTGGCATGAGATGGTTTCAAGGAAATAGGGGGAGGTTGCACTTTGGTTGTTAACAAGGTGACTGGCTGAGAAGAGAGAGACTTTTTTAATATTATTATTTAGGAAGTATCCCAACATCCTCCAATAAACATACATTGCATTCACTCTTGCAAATCTAAAATTGAATTGTAACCTCATTAAGAGCGTTGATAAGAACTATTCCACACTCAGTTTCACTTCATCGAAATAGTGTCAGAGCCTGAAACTATACCCAAAGATGAGAAATTCTATATTCCATCACTAAATGCTTGAAATAATACAAATCCTACAGACTGTGAACACAACCGACACAGGGGATGCTTCCCTTCAAACTACATAGCAAGGTAGGATTCTGTTTTTTGTTAGTACGAGTTGGCAAAATTCTTTATTATCTATCTTTTACTCCGATCTTTCTAAAACTTCATCACTTATGTTGAATTTTGTATCAAATTATTTTATTAAGCCACTATTAAACTTAGAAGGTTCATTTTTAGTTATTTAAGTGTATCTTTTAAAGTATTTAGTTCCTCGCAAAGATTTTACCGTCATGGGATTAATTTTGATTCCCTCTTTCAAATTACATTTATTTCAACTCCAAAACAATTTTTATTTGGGAGAAATCTTTCATTTTATCATTGTATTTTCAAACTTAATCTCTTTTCCACTCACTTGATGTCCTTTCAAAACTAAACAAATTAATATCTCCTGTGTAGTAGCCGTCACGGCTGGTACGCATACCGATGTCGAAATCAGGGCAGCAAAAGCGAGCTAGACAGGATGCACAAATTCCGAGGCAGTGCCCTGAAAGTAGAGTGCTGATAAGTAGGAGTTGGAGCAATGACCGTCTCAAAGAAGTCACCTAGGCGGCCTGGTAACAGATTTATGATTGGTGGAAAATTGTCCCCACTGGATGGAGAGCTCGATGGTGGGGGTGGGGTTAAGACCTTAGGCTCTGGGACGGAGCTCGAGAGAAGACTGCTCGACGCCGACTCGCCCCGACAAGTCGTCTGCAGAGGGGTGCCGCTGATGGAGGTGTCGTCTTCGCTGGGCTAGAGGCAGACAGCACCCGGGATCGATGCCACTGCGGGAGGCAGCCAGCACGTCGCCCCAGCCTTGCCGTGATCGCCGGACACGCTGCCAGAGTGACGACGGGACTCCAATAAAGTCAGGTGGGGCCGACTGTCTAATTCTCGGGGATGTCATTGCTAATTTGGGAGATATTGTAGCCTTAGCTCGCTGTTGCTGGCCGAGACACGGCTGCATGGGGAAGCAATAATACCTCTGCATAATAATTGTCAGCGCCATTGAGGCTAATAACAAAGGCTAATAAATGTTCTGATATGTGCTATATTGTGACTACTTATTTTTAGAGCTCTCCTATGATGGTGAAAAATTGCTAACCCGAGTGGCAGATTAAACGAGGGTCTACTGGGGTTATTCCTGCAACCCTTGCCCACATTCTCTCTCTCCTTTAGTGGTGACTAGAAGGGGTAAAAAATTGGTGTCAGCTGGGGGTGCCACTCAGCTAAAAGGAAGTATTAGCGAAAATATATCCTGCATAATATGTTTGGATTGGGTTCATAAGCAATTAATAGGGGAAAAGTTCTGTAGTAGTCTAGCACAGAAATCAGTAAGACCACCCGAGTAATCCAATAAATACAGTATCTACAGGAGACGAGTATCGGAGGAAAGCGGTATCCAGTATCCAGTGAGGCAGCGAAGGAAGCGAGGTCGGCAGTCATCGTGAAGCAGTAAGCAGCAGACGAAGCAACAAAGGAGGTCGTCGGCCGCCGGTACACAACAGGCGACGCAACCGCAGCCAAACACCCAGTCAGCAACAACTGTGAGTAAGCGCAAAAGCAGAAAACATGCCTACCACAAGGGGACAAGCGGAGCTTGCCGAAGTAGATGAGCGAGGAAAAATCGATCAATTACAAGTAAATGAACGGGGAAAAATTGATCCATTACAAGTAAATGAGCGGGGGAAAAATGAGCCATCTGATGGAGATGAGGGGGGTAGATCATACGTAAGCTTAGCTGAGGCGCTTAAGTTAATACCTCATTCGTTTAATGGAGATAAAGATACCTTGGCAGAGTTCCTTGACAATTGTGACACAGCGTTTCAATTGGTGAAAAAAGATGATCATAATATCTTACTTAAATTTGTAAAGACACGAATCACAGCTGTAGCACGCCAGAAGTTAATTGTACGAGAGAACACAAATACGTGGGAAGATGTAAGAGCCATACTGATTGAAAATTATAGACCCAAAAGGACTTTAGATTATTATGCTATAAAAATGTTTGCAAGTAGTCAGCAAAAAGGCGAGTCAATTGCGGACTGGGCGAGTCGGGTAGATTCTATGATTCATGAGTTTAAAGAAGCTACAAGCGAATCAATGGTAGGAGGCGAGTTGAACGGTGCTATTAAATTAATCTATTCTTTGGGAAGGGGGGGTGTTCGTTCAAGGCTTACTGGATGAACGAATTATTACAGTATTAAGATCAAAAGGGGAAGGATTGCAGCTACCTGTGGCGGTGGAGATGGCAAGGGGCGAAGAGGCAGCCATATTATCTGCTAAAGAAAGGATGGGTTATAGGGGGGCAAATAGAAAAACTGAATCTGAACCAGTGGAAAAAATAAGTTGTGGATATTGCGGCCGAGAGGGACATGCGGCGGAGGAATGTCGACAGAAGCAGAAGTGCCAACTGTGCATGGCCTTTGGACACAGCGCGAGGCAATGTAGGGGGGCCCCGAAAGTGCGGGGAGTTACCGCAGTGATACAAGAGAATGAAGTGCAAGGAAATCGAGGATGCGGACGGGATTTTGCAAGGGAAGAATCAAGAAAGTGGCATGAAGAGGCAAGGTACATCTAACGGGTAAGTCTATGAAAGGTCATAGAGGAGGGAAAGGAAATACACAGGATTCGGAGCCATGTACGAGATGCAGTTTGGAAAGCCATCCTGGCGCCTGCAAATATTTCAGGGCAGTGGAGTGCTGGATCTGTAGACGTTGGGGTCATGGAGCATATGATTGCAATTTACGCACAAATGGAGAGAAGACAAATTCATGGCAGAATTCGGAAAACTAAGTGAGAGTGTGACGAAGCAATCCTGTCATACTCAGGAAGAGAACTTGTACAGAATGGATTGCAATAATCGTAATGAATTTGTGGAATTGGAGTGTGAGCAGAGCAAAAATGTGACAGTACGGTTTTTGATTGATAGTGGGCCCAGGTCTCGCTTTTTCAGCGAAAATGTTTGAAGAACTTGCAGAGTATTGATGGGAGGAGGAGGATAATGATTAAAGGCATAGCCGAGGGGGCTGTGTATACGGAAGGAACGGTTCAGCTCTCCTTAAGGAAGGGAGCGGCACTGGAAGTAGCACACACACTGCATGTGGTATCTGAGAGAATAAATCTACCATATGACGGAGTTCTTGGAAGGGATTTCCTAAAGAAATGGAGAGCTATTGTGGACTTTGGCGAAGAGACACTTGTAATCGGAGGTGTAAGCATTCGAATGAATAATGAAGCGGAAAGAGACTTACCAAGCAGGTTGCGGGAACAGCCTGAGCAGAAGAAGCTGAGTAAGGGAGTAGCGAGGTGTGCGCAAGGGCAGGATGCAATGCAAGCACTCGTACCGAAGAACCAGGAAAAAATAGTGGTGCGGAGGATTCTGGTAGGGCCCAGAGAAGAGAAGATTGTGAAAATAGGAATAGAGAATGGGGGAGAGAGAAGTGGCACAATGGTTGTGCCTAAACAAGAATTACGGAAGGGAGTGTTGGTACCAGAAGCTTTAGTAACAGTGAAAGAAGGGGCGTGCATTATTACAGTGCTGAACACGACGGAAGAAGAAGTTGTGATAGAAAATCCTAGCGTACGAACGGAGGAATACGAAGATCGGGCAGCGAAGAGGATAAGAATGGTAGCCCCGTGCAGCAGCAATGCGACACTAGAGAGGACAGTCGGCGAGTTACGGAAGGGTTGCGGACCGACCATTAAATGAAGAGGAGAGGCAGGCGCTAAGAGAGTTGTGCGCAGCTACAGTGATGTATTCCACTTACCAGGAGAACCTTTAAAATTCACGGAGACGGTGCAGCACGAAATTAGGTTGAAACCGGACGCTATGGGCAGGTCATCAACTTGAGGCAATATAGAATCCCCGAAAGTCAGAAAGGAAACTTTAAGAAAAGAAATTGAGAAATTGGTGCAGGAAGACATTATTGCACCCAGTGTTAGTGGCTGGAATGCACCGCTTCTGATGATACCTAAGAAACGGGATGCAGATGGGCAGCAAAAGTGGCGTATTGTTATTGATTATCGGAAGCTGAATGAAGCTACTATTAACAGTGTTTTCCCGCTACCCCTAATCTCGGAGATTTTGGATCAGTTGGGGAAATCCAGATATTTTTCCACGCTGGATCTGTCGAAAGGGTATCACCAAATTCCTATAAGGCCCTGTGACCGGGAAAAGACTGCATTTAGCACCCCGAACGGGCACTGGGAATTTAAGCGTTAGCTATGGGGTTAACCGACGCCCCCGCGAGCTTTCAACGCTTGATGTCGATTGTGTTAATGGGAATGGAAGGCAGTAAAGCCCTAGCGTATCTCGATGACATCGTCGTATTCAGTATTACATTGGAAGACCACATGAAGAGACTGGCGGACGTATTTCAGAGGTTGAGAACCCACAATCTACAACTGCAGCTGGCAAAATGTAACTTCCTACGCAAGGAGGTAGTGTACTTAGGCCATGTTATAAAGGAGCAAGGCACGAGCCCCGATCTAAACGGGCAGTCCTCGGGGTCATTGGAGAAATTTCGTCCATTTTATTCGGGACCATAACGCAAAAAGATACATTAGAATTAAGGACTCATATCGAAAAACTAGAAAACGAACAGGGACGGCTCTTGCGACTAAACCAAGAACAGTTGACCATTGTAAAAACTACCCTTTCCTCATTAAACGGCACGCTAAGGCAGGTGGAACGAAATGAAAAGACGTTCACAGAAGGTATGCGGATTTAAGCTCGTATTTGGAGGAGTATGCAAACAGCACCAATATTATGCTGAAAGAGCTGGCGCTCCGAGTCGCATTAAACGAATTTCTCCTCCACCTTACTACCTTGTATCAAGATATAGCGCAGCATTATGGAGTGCTCGTCACAGCCATCTTGCAGGCTCGAAAGGGGTTAATAGAACCGCACCTTATCCATCCCAGTCAAATTCTACAGTACCTGGAGCTAATTCGCGATGACATAGGAGATAAGAGGTTCCCTATTCCGTTAAATGAGAAGGCAGAGTATTAGTTATTGAGGGTTATCGACATTGAGGCTTTCATCGCGGGACCCATGCTATGTCATGTTTTAAAAATTCCATTAGTCGAGAACCAGTACTTTCAACTGTACCAGGTACTTCCGCTGCCTATTGAGATTGACAAGGATAGTCATCTGTATCAATATATCCAACCCAGCCGCGAGTACCTTATTGTGGATAGCACAAAACGACAATACGCTCAGGTTAGCCGAGAACAGCTTGATTGTAAAACTATAACTCCAACCCGCCAGATATGCAGACAGACTTTTGTGCTGATGTCTGTTCATTTGCATGGCGCCTGTGAAACGCACTTGTTACAACCGGTTAAGGAACTCCCGCGGGATTGTGACCAAAGAGTAATAAGGTTAAATACGACCATCTGGTCTCAGCTAAGCGGACGGGAATGGTTGTTCGTTATCCCGTCTCCTGAGGTGCTCACTATCCTCTGCGGGCAAGAACCAGCAAGAGATATAGTGCTCTCTGGAACAGGCAAGCTCACGCTGGAACGAAATTGTAAAGGCTATGGCGCACAAGTGTTCCTACAAGCGGAACGAGAAATTGAAACCGGGGTGTATGCTCAGGATGTGCTCCCAAGGCTTAACGGAACCCTTAACCTCGGAATCAACGAGGATTATGAGTTCAATGCAACGCAGTTCGCTGTTGAACTTCCAGCAGAAACAAAATTGCGACACCTAGAAGACTTGAAAGGAATTGGGGATAGTATAACAAAATTAGAAGAAAGGATGAAGAATGCACGGCAGTTGATGACCCATCAGAAAACTGGGGGAGAAGACACTCGCCATGTGACCTTCACAGTAGTGGGAGTCCTAAGTATGACCTTGTGTTGTCTGTACATTTTTCATAAAAGTTACAGAATGGTACGCCGCTGGAGAAATCGTGCCGACACCGGATCCAAGCGGAACGATAAGATCACCGCCTGCGAGGGGCGTCGAAGCCCTGACCCCGAAGTACAAGAGGAAACGCCACCGCGAGCCGCGCGGGTCGTCGCGAAAGCCGAGGCAACAGCAGCAGCAACCTGCAGCTCGCCGGATCGACGATGAACAGGACACGAGCGACTCTCCCCTCTAGCATAACACTTCAAGGGACAGTAGGATCTTACCTGTACAAGTGTTACATATCCACAAACGTTCACCACAACACAGATATGTTCTCACTAAGACACCTCAGGGTACACTGAATGTTGTTTAAAGGTCAGGTGCACGTGCTGCGGCCAGACGCTGACGCCGGTGGAATCTGCTGGCACAGGGCTGGCGTAGCGCGCAGTAAGCAAGGCCGTGGCGAGGCCACACACATGCTACGCTGCTACACGCGCACGAGAAACTCCTGATGGCAACCGCCTACACTAGATTAAGAAGTTTCTAATTGTACCTCAAAGAAAAAAAAAAGGGGGGGGGGAACCTCACATTTAGACTTAAGCATATTGTATGTACATATTCTTTGTAAAGTAGACTTAAGAAATCAGTCTGAGGGGACTTCAGACTTGGGGGGCGGGGGAGATGTAGTAGCCGTCACGGCTGGTACGCATACCGATGTCGAAATCAAGGCAGCAAAAGCGAGCTAGACAGGTTGCACAAATTCCGAGGCAGTGCCCTGAAAGTAGAGTGCTGATAAGTAGGAGTTGGAGCAATGACCGTCTCAAAGAAGTCACCTAGACGGCCTGGTAACAGATTTATGATTGGTGGAAAATTGTCCCCACTGGATGGAGAGCTCGATGGTGGGGGTGGGGTTAAGACCTTAGGCTCTGGGACGGAGCTCGAGAGAAGACTGCTCGACGCCGACTCGCCCCGACAAGTCGTCTGCAGAGGGGTGCAGCTGATGGAGGCGTCGTCTTCGCTGGGCTAGAGGCAGACAGCACCCGGGACCGACGCCACTGCGGGACGCAGCCAGCACGTCGCCCCAGCCTGCCGTGATCGCCGGACACGCTGCCAGAGTGACGACGGGACTCCAATAAAGTCAGGTGGGGCCGACTGTCTAATTCTCGGGGATGGTCATTGCTAATTTGGGAGATATTGTAGCCTTAGCTCGCTGTTGCTGGCCGAGACACAGCTGCATGGGGAAGCAATAATACCTCTGCATAATAATTGTCAGTGCCATTGAGGCTAATAACAAAGGCTAATAAATGTTCTGATATGTGCTATATTGTGACTACTTATTTTTAGAGCTCTCCTATGATGGTGAAAAATTGCTAACCCGAGTGGCAGATTAAACGAGGGTCTACTGGGGTTGTTCCTGCAACCCTTGCCCACATTCTCTCTCTCCTTTTAGTGGTGACTCGTAGGGCGGGTCACTACAATGTCATTGAAGATGGTGGTGAGGTGTGTGACGGATATCCGCGGGAGACTGCGGAGCAGTTGGTTGTACACCTTATCATGTCCAGAAGTTTTTTTCGGTGTAGCCGTTTAATCACCTGCTGCACCTCCTCTTCCGTAAATTCACTTATGTTATACCCATCGCCATCTGCCTCCATGAATCTCGCAAGTCTTCTGCGAGTTTCAGTGACGTGGTCTTCGTCTTCTATTTCCGCTGGCTGGAATTGTTTTTCAAAGTGATCGGCAAGGGCGTTTGTCTTACTTTCTGGATCGAAGACGATGCCTCTCTCTCCATGAAGAGGTGGCTGCCTAGCTCGTCTCTTGGCGAATACGAGTCTCTCCAGAGGGTGCCATCTTCAGTCCTTAACATGGATAGTCGAGAGACCACTCCAGATTTCTGTGTTCCGTCAAATCTGCCTTTATTTCACGCTGTAGCCTATTTAGCAGTCACCTGGTCTCTGCATTTCTTGTGAGTTTCCATTCTTTTGCAACTCGGTTTTTATGTATAATCTGGGCTAGGAGATTGGGAGGTAGCTGTTTTGAATGCTGGACTCTCGGACTAGGCGGTGTGGCAGCTTTGCTGGCGTTGATAAGAATGCCTACGAAGTGCTTAAGCGCTTGGTCTGGAGTTCTGTTGCCTATTAGGAGTTGCTCTGCGACTTCTTCAGTGATTTTGTCACGGTACTGTTCCCAGATCGTTTTTCTGTAATGATGTGTCTCTAGCTCTTCAGGTTTCCAGGAACCCTCATCTACTTCAAGCATCACGGGGGAATGATCCGAAGACATTTTGTTAAGCGTATTTGCTGTCACAATACCAGTAAACCCTTTCGTGAAGACAATGTCCAAGATATCTGCTCTGTTGCCATTCCACGGATGGTGAGTGGGCTCTTCAGGGACCCAAACATGTAGGTTATGTCTAAGGACCAGATGATGCAGTTGTTGCCCAGCTCGATTTGCTACATGGGAGTTCCAGTGTGGGTGCTTCGCGTTGAAGTCACCTCCAACAAGAAGTTTACCTCGAATATTGGCGAGCCCGAATATGTCGTTCTCAATCAGTAATCTCCTCGGTGGACGGTATGCAGCGACAATTGTAACAGGCCCTGATGTTGTTGTCACCTGTATGGCAGTAGCTTCAATTTGTTCAGTTGGGGCAGCAAAATGCCACGCTTGATGTATATAACAGCTCCTCCTCCGGCTGTCAGTCTGTCTGTACGGTAGCTGCAGTAATTTGGCATCGGAGCTCTCAGTCCAGGAATAAGATGCGTTTCGGTTACTAGACAAATATCGACGTCTTCTTCTCTCAGGAATTGCGTGAACTCAATCATCTGGGAATGAATTCCGTTGGCATTCCAAACACAGATGGACAGTCTTTCTATATGTCTTCTATCCATAATGTGGTGGTGAGGATAAGACTTCTTTAGGCTGGCTCGCCATCATTGCAAGGGATCTTATGTCGGTTGGCAACTGCTGAAAGTTGGTCATTAACGTTGCCATCATATTGATGAGCACCAACAACATCCATGAGTCTATCTATGAAAGTTCCCGACGTGTTTTCTCTGAACTGATTATTTTGCATTGGATTTGAAGTCTGTGCAGCTGGACACTGTGGTCCTGAATTACTTTTTTGTTTGACGAATTTCCTCTGACAATGCCTGAGAATTCCCGGCTTCTCTGCGAACCTTGTTGGTTGCACGGTGCTTGATTATTTTCATTATTCTTCTGATTACTTGCATTTGGTATCTTCAGAGGTGGAAACCGAGACTTTTCCAAGTTTGTGTCTACGTAATTCTTGTCCACTTTGAGAACATCAGCTGTCGGTTCGGTCATAGCAAGTCCATAGTCTTGAGATTGTTGTGACTTATTTTTATCTTCACGTTTTTTGCGGGCAGCTTCAGACTGTGCCATTGCGATTCCTCGTTGGCGTTCTGTGCGCGCTTGAAGGATGGACAGTCTCTGTAGCTCGCCACGTGATGACCTTCATAGTTGGCGCATTTTGCTGGGGATTGTCCTTTCTGCAGTGTACACTCTCTGGAGAGGTGTGATCCTACACACTTAACGCAGACTGGCTTCATTTGGCAATGCCTCGCCACGTGGCCAAGAGCCTGTAGTTGTAAAACTGCGTCGGCCCTCCAGCCGAACCCAGTTTTTAACAGTCACTCTCAGGGACATAATGTTGTCCAGCTCAAAAATTTCTGTTTTGTGGCCTGTCGGGCAATTCTGCTAGGAACACAGGCATGAGATCTGAACTGCCTGGTCGTTTTAGCTGAGTCACCGAGCGTACTTCGAAGCCTTTATCTACTAGCTCCTCCTTGATGTCTGAGGCTGGCATACCTAGTGGGATTCCTCGTAGGACCACCTTCAGTGGCTTTTCTGCAGCTGAGGGGAAAGTGTAGTAAGGAATAGCTCTTCCTGCAGCTCTGCAGTGACTGCTAGGTAATCCTCAATAGAGTTTAGATTGAGTTTTATCTTATCCCCTCCTGCTGATTTGGCTCGAAAGGGGCGTCCTTCCAGTAATGTCTTTACCATCTCATACAGCTCTTTGTAATTGTTTGGAAATTGTATCACTATTGGTGGTAGTTGCAGCCTCTGCCCATTCTGTTGCTGCTGCTGTTGGTCCGTTTCCACTAGCGGATTGAATGGATTTGATACCTCCATTTCGTTATTACTTGGTTCTAGCCCCGCTTGGGTAGAGCGAAAAGTCCTGCGAGCTGGCAAGAACCAATCCCATTGTTGCATCTGTACTTTGTTATATACATCAACATTTGATGATGCTTGCTGTTGGGTTTGCATCGCGGATGCATTAGTGAACATATTGTTATCATCTACTATTGCCTTACGCGAAGAAGAAGCTGCAGTCTTCATTTTCTTCGAGGCAAGTTCTGATTTCTTCTTTTTAGTGATTCCACATGGAACAGCAGGGACAGTGTCCTTGAGGAACCTCTTTTTATTTCCCTTCTTCCTGAGAAGACGTTGTCCTTCGGCGCAGTGACCGAGTGCATTTTGTGTAAGGATTTGATTGTACATACCTGAAAGATCGTCCGTAGAATTTCCAGAAGCAGCGTCCATCTTCACAGCAGAGGATGTCATCAAGTAGATATTTGAGTTTTCGGGAATTATCCAAACTGTTTAAATGGGCTGCATTATCTGTCTGGTTTTCTGATAGATGTCCTTTCTTAGGCCGGGCCTTCATCTGTTCGTTCATAGTCGTAACATTTGTTTCCATTTCCCACCAACTTGGCTGGGTCATCGATGGCTCTCCTGCGGCTTGGGGAAGTTGATTTTGCTGATCCTCAGGTGGGGTGTGAGTTGCTTCCATTCCTACGTTGTAACTGTCACCACGCACGCGAGTAACAGTGACAACTGCAGCAGGCCTAGACGTCATTTTCGTTGCCAATGTCGTTGACACGGACGGCACGGAACGGTGCGTCGCGGAAGCCGACGATCGCGAACGCGGTGCAACACCTTTTCGGCGTGCCGACCAATAGTTTTTTTTTTTTTTTTTTTTTTTTTTTTTTTTTTTTTTTTTTTAAATGCTAATTTGCACCATGGGAGATCAGCCCCATTTTATATATAATTAATGCCCTTTTTTCCAAGTTTCTTTAAAATAAAATAACAGCACTTTACTACTATCAAATGCCTTGGTTTAATTTTTTTAAATTAATTTACAAAATCAACTTCACAGCTAATCTCTTATCTCTCAAAACCAGAGATTCCATATTCTTGTTGAATTCAACGATATTATTATATATTTACTACCTTATTATAAACACTACTGTCTGTGGAAGGCAGTTTAGAATTAAACATCTCTTTTCTTTTTTCTTACAAATTATTTATAATTAGGAAATTAATACACACACACAAAAATCAATTAGGAATTATAATCAACAGATATGTTATAGCGGCCCGGCGTTGCTACCCGTGCAGCACGACGCGTGTTTCGGTTTCGTCGTAAAAACACGATAGAAAGCACTCGAACAGAATCACAGCTAGTTATTTATCTACGAAAAGAATGACCGATACACGAAATTGTATGTCACGCACTCATAATAGTCACAAGTCACAATAAAAACACACATACATCTAAATTCCACGTCACAATGCAATCACATGAATCACACTAGGATGGCGAAAAATAACGTCGCACCTACATTCACAACGTGGCCGGAAAGTCACAGTGACAAAAAGTAACTGTGACAGAATCTGGACGTGACTGAGTAACGTTCACGTGATTAACATTTTAGGCGCAACTGTGATCTGCGGAGAATCACCGTTTCAAGAGAAAGTAGCAGAAGGAAGACGTTACTTGGTCACTGTCACGTCACACGTGATATCGTTTGGTTGGATACTGTGAATTCTGAATTATAAAGTAGACCAAACTGTCAGTTTTGTACCAGTAATGAGCAGTTTTCCTCTCGGTAACAAAATAGTGGATCAACTTAGAAGAAAAATGGACTAAAGTCTTCTTGGTCCGTTTAAAGTAGACAAAACCAAGTTATCTGTGAAAAAAATATAACTAAATACGATACTTGAATAAAAAATGATTAAAATCACAGCTTGTTGTCATTAAATACAAGTATATTGGGCTGAAAGGAAATTTGATCAATACTTATTTTAAGAGATCGTGCTATTTTCATCCTTAATTTCTTCTACAGTGTGGTAGAGCAAACATGGTGTTAAATGATTGCACCAGTCTTATTAAAGTAGCTGGAACTTTTTTTTAATGTTTCTTAATTTTAGAATTAAAATGGACCATAATACAAGTAACCTATCGTCCACATCCGTGTGAGAAATTTCCTCTACAATGGGATTGCAGTTTGACAGGACGATTTCTGAATATAATAAGAATTCT
>JARYHS010012519.1:176945760-176977760 GCA_031002005.1 Vandiemenella viatica | reverse complement strand
ACAAATGAAAGGGAAAATGACTCATCACTCACCAAAGTTGAGGGTTGCAATGAGGGAAAAACATATATGATGAACAAAAACATATACAATATTTTGGTTTTACACCTTATTCATGTCATAGGAAATGAGTCATTTGGTTCAAGATGTGTGCACATGCCGAAGTTTATCACATAAAACTTCGGCATGGTGATAAACTTCGGCATGTGCACACCTCCCGAACCACATGACTTTCCTTATCAGACGAATAAGATGTAAAACCAAAGTATTGCACATGTTTTTGTACATCATATATATTATTCAATCATCGCGGCCTTCAACTTTGGTGAGTGATGAGTCATTTTCCCTTTCCTTTGTCATTTTCAAGTTAGTTTCAGGGATACAGCATAGCTGCACACCTGAATGAATGGTGCCCTACTGATGGGATACACATAGTTCGCCCCCCCCCCCCCCCCCCATTTTACATTCAGTTAGTAATGACAAAAGAAAACAGCAACAATGGTGAAAGCTGGGAAAAGGTATATAGTGCCCAATGTGGTACGCTGAATTAACACGACACCAATCGAACGTGGTAATTCCTTTCCTTGTCCATTTTGACATGACTGATGAATGTTTGGCACATGGGCTGAAAGATATTTTAAGCCACAGCCAAGAGTGTGGTTACTTTTGCGAAACTGAACTTCTAGAAGCATAGCATACTGGGAGTAGATGGTGAAACTTATGAATGAGTAATTTGGATTAGATAGGCATAATTGCCATAATTCATATGGGTAATGTAACACAGAACAATGTATGACTAATATGTGTGTACAGTCACCCATTCTCCCAAAGAATGGTGGAGCTTATAGATTCTAACAGCACATAAAGAAATTAAATACGTAT
This sequence comes from Vandiemenella viatica, assembly GCA_031002005.1. Lineage (NCBI taxonomy): Eukaryota > Metazoa > Arthropoda > Insecta > Orthoptera > Morabidae > Vandiemenella > Vandiemenella viatica. The sequence continues at coordinate 176,976,881 of JARYHS010012519.1, read as the reverse complement.
CAAATCAAAAGCAAACTAAAATTATTTTTTTCTGTCTACACAATATACAAAAACAGAGCCAACTCCTCTGAAATGTGTAATAATGGGTGATACTATTTCTTTCTCACTGTCCCTCCCATCCCCACCCCCACTCTCTTACATGAGGGAAAACACAATGGTCTTGAATCAATCCCCTTGTCCAAAATTTGATCTGAATGGCCTTATCAGCCTTTTACACAAATCATACAGGGCTAAAATTGTAGGATCCTGGCGTAACCATGAGAAATTCAGTGATAGGATGAAAAAAAATTCAACTGGTTGTTGTGGGGCTATACGCCCTTGTAATTTTTTTGACAAAAAAAAATCTCCTATCAGTGTCCATTGCATGTTTCTTGCATACTGTCTACTGTCAAGGAAAAGTACCACCCGAAACATCAATGCCTACCATATAAGGGCATTTTTAAAAGATGGATCAGTATATCTGGGTGCTAACTGTTGTGCAGATTGATACAAACTAGAAGACATTTTAAAATAAATTATGTAATTATACACTGAAAGAATGTAGTATACAAGAGCATTCTGTATTGGTTGGGCCGAAGGTTAGGATAAATGCCAAGTTGGCAATGATAGATTGTCCCATACAATTTAATTCTGAATGTAAATTAAGGCACACAAGGGCAAAGTGAGGTTCACAGTTCCACTAAGAGGTAGACACACCTAGTTCAGCCACAACTCCATTTCATTTTCCTGTTCCCAATTGGTAGCCAGATATCAACAGACTGCCACCAGTCGGCCGTCTTTGTGTACACATGTAACAGCGCTTGGTGCTTCACCTTCTGCACGTTTAAGGCTGCTGTAGGCTGAAATATTGCGCTTCTCTTGTGTTTGTTTTTTGTTCGTCGTCCCAGCCGCCTTCATCTGTGGTAAGTGTTGGGTCATATTTCCCTATCCTTTCTTAATTATATATATATATATATACCCATCCAGTTATTATTCACCTCTTTCAATAATAACATATCGTCATTAGTATCGATTATCGATCCAATATTTGGGCTTACTCCCCCCCCCCCTTTCCACCTAAACTACCATCCGCGCCTGAGATGCCATTCACCAGTCGGCCGTCTATGTGTACACATGTGACGGCGCCTGGTGCTACACCTTCTGCACGTTTAAGGCTGCTGTAGGCCGAAATATTGCGCTTCTCTTGTGTTTGTTTTTTATTCGTCGTCCCAGCCGCCTTCATCTGTGGTAAGTGTTGGGTCATATTTCCCTATCCTTCCTTAATTTTACTGCCTTAAAGCTTTTTCCTGCTCATTGTTATTATATATATACTATATATTTCTCAGTTTTGTGCACATACATACATGGTGTAAAAGGCAAGTTAGGACCATCAGCTGATGTCTACTGCATTTCCGCGGTGGGTTCCTACGTATAGGTTTATTATTTATTGTTTATTATTTTCTGGTTTATGCCTATCTACCCCCACCCTCAGTTCTTGTCATGTTGTTTTTCCCCCACCATGATCTACTGGCCTTGTTGGCTAACTCAGTTGATTGCTAGCTTCCATCAGGCAGCCATCTCACTCTACTGCTGAATAAGGGCTATAGGCTTGAAAATTTTGCTCCATGTGTGGATGATTTTTTTTTCCATGTCTCGATGCCGCAAGAATCTTCCTCTATGGTAAGCGGTGATTTTTCTCTTATCCAAATATTTAGTATATATACAATAAGGGTAAAGGAAGCACTGCTTAGAGACATTTAAATTTCTGGGTCTTAGCCATTCATCATCAAATAGAACATCGCAGAGAGTGAGTGTGTAGGAGACCATCACAAAGAGTGACCACACAGCAAGCAACATGGTCCATTGTGGGAGTTAAGTTCGTACAGGGGATATGGAGACGGGGTTATGAGTTGACGGGAATACTCAAGCATTGCAAATTCTCAAAACTAGTCAAGAATGAGCAAAAAGCAAAATAATATAAAAAATTAAAAATGTAAATATAAATAAACAAAAATAAATAAACATGCACATTAAAATAAAAATTATGAACTCAAACGTCACATCTTGTTAGTGGTTGTTCGAATAAGGTAGAAAGGAGAGGAGAGAGGGAAGCAAGAGTTAAAGTGACAAGTGTGTATAGTCTAAAGTTAAGAGCCGATCCACTAGTTCAGCTTTGTCCAGTTTCCTGAAATCCTTGACCAGCACCAGCAATCTTAGCCCAGCCGAAATTCATTCTGGGATACATTCTACCAACATGCACCTTTCGATCTTTCCTGTGGAGAAGGCTCAACCACAATAGTACTGAATATCAGTGACTGAAGCTCTTTACCAGTTATCACACACTAGCACTCACTGCCACCTCACTAAGGATCCTACACCTGCCATCAACAAGAAAAGTCAGGAATTTATACAGTCCAATGGGACTCTGCAAGGTATTACTCCATAGTCCATCTCACTTCTTACTCCTCAAAATCTGCATAGCCCTACCCTTTATCTCCTGTCCAAAATTCATAAGTCTGGAAGTCCAGCACACCCCACTGTTGTGACATATGGTTCTCTGACTGAGCACATCTCTGCCTTGGTAAATCAATACCTACAGCCCACAGTCTGTCAGTTGCCCCCCCCCCCCCTCAATATCAAGGACACTTCCTCCGTCTTTCTCTTGTGTACATGCCTCTTCCTCCGCCTGAATCGATCCTGGAGACGACTGCTGTTACATACTTTCACCAATATCGGATAAGCCACATAGCAGCAAATGCCATGGGCCCTGTGCATTCGGGGGGCCTCACCTCTATACGTAAAAATATCTAAGTCTCAATACGGGATATGCTCTTTATAAATCATTACACAAGTACGTCCCAGCAATGCAGTTCTCATTTTCAGATGTAGAGACAAAAGCCAAAGTCCTTACTTGTTATGAAGAATATTGCCAATTGACTTTGAGAAAATGAGAGTGAAATGCAAAATACGATCATTTCAGCAGCTCTACTATGCTCGATAAAGTTGTAGAAAATCAAACACCTTGACCACATTTTTAAATTCAGGTGCTTATTGTCATAACTGATAATGAGCTGTGCGCATTAGCTAAACACACGAAAGTGACCAGTGTATTTGGAATGCTTAGGAAATTAAAGTATTTACTAGCAAATACTGAAAAGATCACCAATTATTGTCAGTGCTTACCCAGACGATGTAGAAGACAGTCTCAGGCAATGAACAAGCACATTTCACTGAGCTACTGAAAACAGATGTGGCTATTGCTCTAGAACCTCAATATTATACATTCTCAATGGAAAATTCATTAGAATCATGTTTCCCAAATGTAGAAATAGAGTTATGGTTTGATAGTAACCAACTGGAGCAGAGAAAGTTCTTTTTCAATATTAAAAATCAGCTAAATAAACATGATGGGATAAGAGTATCTAAATGATCTCACTTTAGTGAATACAGAAAATGATTTACTTAAAAAGATTGATTTCACTAGTGTTATCTCTAACTTTGCTCATATTAAATCATGAAAGGTTCTTGTGTAAATGTGCCATTTTATTTTGGCGACATCAAGGTCATTAGAGGCAGGAAAGGACTGGGTACAAGGAATGGGAAAGAATTCAGCCATGGACTTTTGAAGGAGACATTCCAGCATTCTTCTGGAGTGATCTGGGGAAACCATATAAAACCCAAATCGGGGTTTCGAACCTGCGTCGTCTCAAATGTGAGGCCAGAGCATTACCACTCACCCACCATGCTGAGTCTATTGTTATCATTTGCTACAGGTCCCCCTCTGTCTTAATCCAGTTCTGAATGTACATAAACATTCCTCATGCCATGGAACATTTTTCAGATCGGCACCCTCCCAACAGCCTCTCCAGCACACCGACCCATTTGATATTGAATCAAAGTTACTTCTCCTTCAAAGAAAATATTTTCTTCCAAACCTGTGGCACCACGATGGAAAACTGTAAAGCTCTCTCTTATGCTAACCCCTTCATGAGCTACCTGGAACAGAAGTCCTATGTTTTTCGGTGGATCTCAAATATAGCTCAAATTATGGGCATGAGCATACTTGGATCCCACCCATTTATTATGAAATCCCAAGATAACCTGAAAATATAATATGTATTTAAAGAGAGCTAAAACTGAATCAAAATATCGAACAACCTATACACATTTTGAACACTTTACCACCACAAGTTCTAGCCTATTTCTGATTTTATGTTTTCTCATGCAACTTTTTAACTGTTCACTTTTTGTGGTTTCATTTTATCTTTCTCATTGGTTATTCAGAACTCACACAAACATAAATACACATTTATGATGAGGAATGCCAGATGTTAAATTATTCAAGAAATTTCTTGTAATATTAACAGGTCATTCAGAGTATCCCTCTTTCCATTGCCCCCTTCCAAACACTTTCTCTTTCACAAACTATATGTAACATTATTTTACAAACTGTATACAGACTATTAAAGTTAGTAAGTCCTACCTGCTGCTGTTCCTGATCCTGTTGTTTCTGCTTAAAAAATTCTTCAAGGCTCAGACTAGTGACAGCAGCAATCTGAATGCCATTACTACCATCTGCATCATCTTTATCTCTAGAAGCATCCTTCCAAATTTGCTTTTGTAAGTATTTGGCTGCGACACCTGCTGTACGGGCAGTATGCTTCTCAACATTGTGGCAGCTTCCTGCCTTGTGGGTACGCGATGTGCTCTTGACAGCAACTTGACGTATTGGAGGTGACACCGTTTCACGACGTTCGTGTGGTTTAAGAGGTGGTGAAGACACCATTTCACGACGTTCGTGTGGTTTAAGAGGTGGTGAAGACACCATTTCACGACGTTCGAGTGGTTTAAGAGGTGGTGAAGACACCGTTTCACGACGTTCGTGTGGTTTAAGAGGTGGCGAACAAAGCCCTCTTATAGCTGTATTTAGGCGGATAAGCTCTACAAGAGTGCTTGGGTACTGGCGTCGCCTGATGCAGTCACAACCATACTGGTCATGTTCCATGCAGTATGGACGTCTCCTGTGGCCTTTCACTTTGTTCACTACCACAAAACACTGGTAGGGGCAGAACCTGCAACAAGGATAAGCAAGTAGACACTTACAGCCTTGTACTTTATTAAAGGAAACAACTTTATGAAATGTTCTTGGGTCTCCCACAAGAGGAGTGCACCAATTTGATGCGACAATTCAAAGCTGTTCTCCAACTTCATCTTCCAATGAAGTTTCAACTTCCTAGAAAAGCTACCCCAGTATGCTTTTGCACAAGCTAATAATTATGTCATCTCAAAGTCAAACCCATTCATGACTGAACCCGGAATACACATCTTGTGTACTCTTTATGATGTTGAAAAATTGATCATATCATCTGCCCAATGTGCTGCCCAACTTGCAAGGGATGTAATAAATACCAAACTGTTTGAAACTCAAGCTATCCTTTGTACTGTGTAGTAAATCCCTTTTCTCCTGGGTGGATGCAAGTCAGAGAGCGGCTTCGAAATGTCGCACCAAATCAACATGCTTCCCCATTTGGAGACCTGAGGACATTTTAGACAGAAAAATCTTATATTTAACTTAGCAGTAACAGGTATACATCACTAAACACTATCTGGCCAATGGTGAGGTGGCCAATACCAAACCTGACAACCAAAGGTCAATGGCTACAGGTAGAGCAGTCCTCCCCATGGAGGCCAGATGAAGCATTTGTATAGGAAATGGCACATAAATTTATCTGGCTAATTGAAGACCTCGATAGCGTGGAATGCAGAGAAATTGGACTTCAGTACTGGGGAATTGCAGAAGAGGCAATCCAGTACTCAAATGTACAATACAAGTAAAAACTGCTGCCTTGCAAATTTCATACGGAACTATCAAAGACCAAGGGAATAAACCTTGAACAAAAGTCCTCTATATGTTACGCCTTACAAGCAAATTGTTTAAACTGTTAAAACGAGCCTCACTGGACAAGACAATCTACAGATTTTTCCAGTGACACAAATGATGGTGTGCATCCTGATGCTAGGGAATAGAAGGATTGGGAAAGCCAAAAATGAGAAAAAAATGCAAAAAATGAGAATAGTTGCACTAAATGTAATGTCACTAACTGGAAAATGTGAAGAGTTGGTTGATATGATGGAGAGAAGACAACTGAACATGATGGGCTTAAGTGAAACCAATTGTAAAAGAACAGCGAAGAAACTTTTGAGATCTGGATACATCCTGTAATTGAGAGGAAGATAGAAAGAGTTACAATTGGGATGGAAAATATAAAACAATGATTGATCTGGTTATAGTAATGGAGGAGATGGGAAAGTGAGTTACGAATGTCAAAGTCATTCAGTGAGAACTTAGACCATGACCACAAATTTCTTATAATTGTGATAGCAGGCAATAAATTGTATAATACAAAGGCTGAGAAAAAAATCTAAAATTATGATAGGGGAAAAAACTGATAAATGGGATAAATATAAAAAAAGAATTTGGGATAAGTTCCCAAAAGTGAAACCAGGTGTGGGGATGAAGAGTGGAAGGAATACAAGAAGTTGGAGAGGCAAAAGGAAGAATGTGGTGTGACAAGTATTAAGGTTAAGAATAAGGTAACTGCATGGAAGGATAGTGAAGTCAAGACAGCTATTTGACTGAAGAATAGGGCAAAGAGGTTAATACACTTGAAAAGCAGAAGGTTGCTACCAACATAGATGCAGAAAAAATTAAATCTCTGGCTATAGTAAATGGAGAACACTAATTATGGTTTAAAAAGAACTGAATGTGAGAAAAACAAGAAGTTGGAGGAATTTGCCCTAAACCTTGCAGAAGATGCTAAAGGACATAAAAGCTGCAATGTAAAACAATTAAAAATAGGACCAACAATCAGTTAAAGCATTAGATGATAAAAAATGGAATAGTGATAAGGAACAATAAGAAACATTAGGGTAGCAATAGGATGGTATTTTGATGAACTGTTAAAAGGTGATGCAGTGAATACAGATTACAGGGATGTAAATGGGCTTACTGAGATTGAAATCACACAACATGCAGAACCCCCCTCTGAAGTGGAAGCTGCGAATCCACGAAGAAGGGTAAATCAATGATGAAGTAAATGCAGACATGATAAAAGCAGCTGGGGTGGATGGGAGCCGGAAATCCTATTTGAGAATGGTAAACGTTGTCTTATAGCAGGAAGAAGTACTAAAGACTTGATCCTTGCAGTGCAAATACTCACTGAAAAACATCTAGAAAAGGGTAAAGGAATCATATTCCTCAATGTCAAAAAGCCCTATCACAGCATTGCAAGGTTGAAAATTTGGGATTGCCTGGAAAAAGAAAGGTACCAGAATCCTTAATCAACAAAATTAAAATACTGTATGAAATCACAAACCCAATGTACAAATAGTTAAGGGAGAGAGCAGGTGGTTTGAGGCAAGAAGAGGAGTACAGTTCTTTGTCACCCTTGCTTTTCATTGCTATGATGGATGACATCTTGAAAAAAATTAAAAGAAGGGCATGGAAAAGAAACAAATGCCCTAGAGTTTGCTGATGGTTTGGTGAGAAAGTACAGAAGAGGTGCAGGAAAAGTTGGAGGTTTGGAACAAGCTGTTTGAGGAACATGGACTAAAAATCTCCCATCCTGCAGCTAGCTCACTCTATTGTAGAAGAAGGGATATAAGCTCAAAAATCTGAATGCTCTATGTGTGTACGTGTCTATCCATGTTTCGACATTGCAGCAACCCTCCCAGATCGCTCCGAGCGAATGCAGGGATGATTCCTAAACATAGCCCATTGGCGCCTCTTGCCATATCCCGTAAATCCCTTCCTACGAACAAATGGTTGCACATGTTTGGTGCAATACAACCTCCACCACCCACTTTTAGTGAATCGCGGAGTAATAATAATAATAATTCCCACCAGCAAAAATCAACCATAACTTAGCATGTTGGAATTAAGTTTTTCCTGGCGTATTAATGAAATAAACTTTTCTCGGGTTTTCTGCTGGATAATATTTTTATTTAATTCATTGTACAACGTTTCGGCAGCAACCTCCACTGCCTTCATCAGGTACTGTGTCATATCGAAGATCAGACAGTAACAGTAACAGACACAGTATCTGATGAAGGCAGCGGTTACTGTCTGATCTTTGATATGACACAGTACCTGATGAAGGCAGCAGAGGTTGCTTGCAAAACATTGTACGATGAATTAAATAAAAATATTATCTGGCAGAAAACCCGAGAAAGGTTTATTTCATAACTTAGCATGATGGAAACACAAGCAAAAGAGTTACTACCTCAGGCCCGAGCTAAAGACAGCGACGGTGAACCTGGCCATTCGGATTCTGGGGGACCATGGCATCATGCAGGGAAGGGTCGGAGATTCCCAAACCTCCTCAAACCCAAAAGAGTACAGTTTATTGGGATACTTAACGTACGGATATTGACCAAAACAGGTAAACTTAAGGTACTGACAGATATCTGTGATAGGTTTAGGATCCTCATACTTGCAGTACAAGAAACAAGGTTCTGCAATTCCAATCAATTTGACTCAAGTGCATATCGAATCTATAAAGGAAAACCCACAACCAAATTGCCTAATAGTAACTTACGAGTATTTGGAACTGCTTTCCTAGTACACAAGAGTATTCAGAACTCGGTTCTAGACTTCTCATCACCCTTAGAACGTCTATCTCTACTCACAGCAAAATGTGCAAACTAGGCCTACATACTGGTGAATGTACATGCCCTAGTCAACAATGAACCTGACAAAAACCAAATCGAAAAGTTCTGGTCACAAATAGAAAAAGTACTTGACAAAATCCCTCAACACCATATCAAGATCCTCCTCAGAGACATTAACGCACAAATCGGCAGAGAAATGGAATAGCGATGCATAATTGGAAATACTTCAGCACACAGAAAGACAAATGCCAATGGACTGCTCCTAATGAACACCTGTGAGATGGCCAATCTCCAGTTAATGTCCACACACTTTAAGAAGCCCCCTTGGAAGATGACCAATCAACCAGATCGATCATGTAGCAATTACCAGAAACTTCTGTCCAGAAATTATGAATGTGAGAGTACAAAGATTCTGACCACTACCTTTCACAAATCAAAATTCTTTTCACATCCAATGGGAAACGCTACCAAAATCGCAAAATCCCACACATTGATCCAGAATACTTACTAGAACATGCACAGGAATTCACACAATCGCTACAGACAAATACACGGACATGGGACGAACTTCTTGATACCATTCAAGAATCAGCAAGGAAACTTGGCTAGAATCCACGGAGACGGAAACGTAGATGGTGGACATCAGAGTGTGATAAAACCTTGGATTTGCATATCAAGGCCCGAAATAATTGCCATAGCCACCGAACACCAGATAATTGGCAGATTTTTTTAAAAACACAGAAAAGAACAAAAATAATCAGATGAGTGAAACATACGTACCACATCAAAAGGTTAGAGGAAATTGACAATGACTTCAAAAGAAACAACACAAGAATTTTTTTGAAAACTTTCCAGGAAGAATTGTCTATCTTTAAGCCTCCTAGTCTTTGCTTTTGTTGACCTGAGGGTAAGCTTGAAACCAATACTAAGGCCAATTTTGACATTCTGAAGCAGTTCATCGAAAAGCTGTATGACTGTGAACCACTTACAGAGAAACTCCATTTCAAGATAGCCTCCCCAAACCACAACTTAGCTCCACCAACACTGGGTGAGATCCAAAACATCATACTTCAGTTGAAAAATAACAAAGCATTATGGGAAGACAGAGTAATAGGCAAGATGCTCAAGATCGGGAGTGAACCACTGACTGACAGGCTGCACGCTATTATTTCAAATATTTGGAAACTGAAGTCACACCTGCTGATGGGAAAATTGTGTTAATTCACCCACTACATAAAAAAGGAGACAGGACAGATCCAAACAATTTCCGATGGATTTCACTTCTGCCAATCGCCTACAAAGTGCTCTCTTGTGCCCACCAGTCAAGGTTGGAGAAGCAGACAGAACACAAGATTGATGAATACCAAGCAGGATTCCGACCACACCGATCATGCATAGAACAGATCTGGAACCTAAAGATGATACTCCAACATCATCAGTCAAAACACACAGTGGTAACTTTTGTAGACTTTAAGAGAGCATATGATTCAATTGACCACACTACGCTGTTAAATATACTACGTGAATACAGAGTAGATAATAAAACCACTATTTTAATTCAACAAACTTTAACAAATAAAACTTCAAAAGCGAAATTTATGGGTGAAATCTCTGAATCATTTGAAATTAAAACTGGTGGATAAAGGAAACAAAGAAACTGCCGCGAGGCACTGAAAATAAGATAGGATAGGGAAAATAAACAGTTACCCGTCACTTACCACAGATGAAGGCAGGAGGGCGAGACACGTAAAAACACAAAAACAAAAGAATTACACAATATTTCGACTTTAGTCTTACTCATGTAGGAGGCGAGACATATGGCAGGGGGAAGGATGTGGTCACATCCGAGCCCGCCACATGAATGAAGCACAGGCGGAAAACGTGTGGTAGTGGAAGAACTACCACTCACCTTATTTACCAACTCACCTGCATCCACTGCACTGCCTCTTACATTGGTCTCACCACTCAACAACTTTCCTACAGAATGAATGGCCACAGGAAAACAGTTTATACTTCCAACCCAGACCATCCCGTGGCAATTCATGCGAACTTCCATAATTCAAACAACCTCAACACCTGTTTCACAGTCAGAGCTATTAGAGTTTTTCCAAATACCACCACCCCTTCAGAACTCCGCAGATGGGAACTAGCCTATCAACATATCCTTGACACCAGACACACCCCTGGCCTAAACCTACATTAAACCTGTCACTTGCCATCTCTCATTTCGTTTTACAGTCGGTTATTTTTTTTTTTTTTTTATATGTATATATTTTTTTAATTCTGCTATCTCCCTTTATTTTCAATTATAACTTTTTGAACTAAGCTACACAGAGATTATATTGATTTGTTTCACTTTTATCGCTGGTCAAGCCTATTCCCCCCCTCCCGGCAATTCTTCCACTACCACGCGTTTTCCGCCTGTGCTTCATTCATGTGGCGGGCTCGGATGTGACCACATCCTTCCCCCTGCCATATGTCTCGCCTCCTACATGAGTAAGACTAAAGTCGAAATATTGTGTAATTCTTTTGTTTTTGTGTTTTTACGTGTCTCGCCCTCCTGCCTTCATCTGTGGTAAGTGACGGGTAACTGTTTATTTTCCCTATCCTATCTTAAATTAAAACTGGTGTAAGACAAGGGGATGGATTATCACCACCCCCTGGTACTAGACAAGATCATCAGCATACGGATAAAAGAAATATCTGGAATATATATGGGAACAAAGGATAAACAAATCAACATAAAATGCCATTCTTTTACGGATGATCTAAACAGTAATTACATGAACTCCTTGAAATCCTGAGGAAGCCAGACATGCTGTTGAGAATGCACTGAAGTTTGTAATTCCGGAATTGACTGTCTTTCCAACACAACGTAATTTGGTAAGTTTAATATACTGTAGGCTTGAATATGAATACACCCAAAATTATGTCAAGATGATGTAACATATAATTTTTTTCAAAAGGAAAACAACGTATTATGCAACAAATTTACCTGATGCAAAAAAATTGAAGTGTAGCCATAACTCATTCATGTACTGATATAGATTTTCTCATTTTAGCTTCCTGTCTGAAAATTGTGGGTCCCACCGATTCTCTGATAAACTCAACTTCATAGCTCATTCGCCTATAAAAGTTTCTAAGTTGTTGCGCATCTTCAATCTGTAATTCTAGTGTCAGTATACATCTGATTCCAAAAATTTTCATTTCAATCTGAGCCTTAACCCAGCAGCTTTTCATGCTAGTTTTTTCCTCTTTTTAGTAATAGCAGCTAGTATGATCACAGCTGATGTGACCTTTCTATTAGGTTCCACTATCTTGATGCTCTCTGCTGCTCTCCTTTGGACAGGGTTCGGAAAGTTGTCGCGAGAACTGTCCCAGCTCACCAAGTGTTCGAGAGTTTCTCGCGTGACTACTCTCAATGGAAATGTACCTTAAGGCTGTCTTGTCTGTCGGCAGCGGAGTAGCATGTTTTTACTTTCTTGAAGAAGAATACTGTATGTTTGGAGTGTTTTTTTGTCGCTGCTGTCCTTCTCCCTTCAACTTCAGGAAAAAGTGGGTGTATTTCATCTTAGGTTAAAGTAGCCACAATGAATCTACCAGTAAAGTGTATACCTAAATATCATCTGTTTGAGAGTGATTCTTCAGTTGCTTTTTACATCTTGTGCTTCATTTTCTTTACTACAAGATTATTGGAGTAAAAAAATATCTCATTTGCAGCCATTTGGCCTTAAAATTTTATGAAGAATTAGCTTTAGTTTTCCTACGCTTTTTGTACAAAGGAAAATATTTTATATTTAAAACAAACTATTGACATATTTACAAGCACTTCAGAGTTTATAGCAATAACATATCTGACTTATTTTAGGAGTCAATCTGTCTAAAGAATTCATCAGAGTTCCGCTTTTAAACTACAGACCAACAGTCAAAGTTCAATTGTTTTAATATTAAAAAATAAGCCTGAATAGAAAATTCTGCCAGTTATGAGCCAAGCCATTAATAGCATTACATTCTTTAAATTACATACCTATAAAGAAGTGATTAATTTTTTTTATTAAAAACAGAATATTTATGAAACCATTCCCAAACACAATACAATCTTGAGGAATGATTTCAAGGTTTAAATATTGGTATGCCTTAAAATCTATGTAGGTAGTATTAACCTTTATCTAAATGTTATAAGCATATATTGTTTGGTTAGTACAACATAAACATGATAACAGTGAGTATGAAAATGCTGGTAGGCAATGGAAATAAATGAAGCAATATTATGGCTCACCACAGACAAAGGGAGGAGAGCCGCAACAAACACATAAACAAGAAAATGCCTTACAATAGTTCAGTTGAGGCCTTAATCAAGCTAGCAAACAGGCATATGGCAATGTATCATATGGTAAGTCTCAGTGTGTACACACCTAATCTCCCTGCCTTATGTCTCACCTACAGCAAAATGCATTCATATCTTTGTGGCCCTCCTGCCTTCATATGTGGTGAGTAAATGATTTATTTTCTTTACACTATATCATTTTAATATAAGAAATCAAACTCTTAAATGATTACAGAATTTTAAGAAGGCAAACTAGAATTTCAATGTGTCTACTGGAAACAAAATGTTGACCAAAAGGAAAAAGATTTTGGATTTGGCTAGCAATCTAAAAAAAATACTGAACAAAGCATCAAGTACCTCCTGCGCAACTCTTCAAGATTCTTGTTTAGTCCAGTATTAGCCTCAAGATCTTCATCATCAGCAGCTAGCGAAACTCTTGATTTTGAAGTTTCTGCATGCATTGGCAATGTTGATACTTTGGCTTCTTGAGACTTAGCAAAGGTTATCGTCCTTGTGATAGCGGATTGCTGTGGCTGGTAGAAAGGTAACTGTGACTGTTGTAATGATAGCTGTTGCAGCTGAGGTGGTGATGGCTGCGTTTGCTGCTTTTCCTTGTCACGGTGGCTGCGGTTAGCAGATTTTGCTCTGTCTTCATCACTTCTAGCAAGAGCCTTTATCTCTGGAAGTGTGTATGTGAGCACAGAGTCACGATATCGACCAGGTAACTTTCGCTCTCTTCTGCGCCTCTCATTAGCAACAAACAGCCCCTGGTCTGGCTTGCTGATAACTGTCTGTCGGAACTCTAGTTCCTCCTTGGCAAGGCGCAAACCTGCCCCACAAGATGCTCTCACCCTTTCAAGCACATCTGAAGGAAGCAACCGATTGTGCCCAGGGGATGTAGATGTGATAGGTGAAACACCTACTGGACACGAACAGCTGAGCATGCACTCGGGCTCACCACAGTGGTCTCTAGTTGGAATGCCAGCACGAAGACTGCCACACACACAGCCCAATCGACAATGTGGTTGGTCACATGGACCTTCACTGTCATTATTGATTTGTGACATACTGTCACTTTCTGTTCCCAATTCAATCACACTCACACCAAGTCTTCCTAGCTCACGCAGCACATTCACCGACTTTCCTGCAGGTTTCACTCGGCGAGAAAGATTAACCTGAAAAACAGTATCTCTTTAAGTTGTCATATGAATATAATATGTGACTGCAACTACAATAGTACAATCACAATAATAAGAAAATCATTTAAGGTTGTGAGAAAACTCCACTATATTTTTAACATAAGTGCTATCAATTTAATAATTAAATTCATCAGCCCTCCAAAGCATAATCATTTCAGTGAGGAATTATACAATAAGTTACATTAGCAGATGTGATACACTGGAACAAAGATGCCAAATTATGTAACAAATGCAAAAAGAAGAAATATTAAAGACACAAAATTGGAGACAGCCAGTGAAACAATAACAATTTAGCTTCAGGCAAATGGATTTTACATTATTCTTTGTGTACATAATAGTATGAAGTTTTGAGTTGGATAGAGATCATCCCAGCATCCATCTAGGTGACAACAAAGTAAATGCCAAAAGTCGTAATCAGAGTGGTTGGGATTGATGTTTCATCTTAGACCAATTGCAAAACCCTTGTCCAGCACTTGTACAGAGATAGCTAGTTTTGGGTAAGGGTGGAAGACAATTGGCAATTTTAGTTAAAGCCTTGAGGATATCTTCTAGCCATGATATGATGATATGCCAGATGTTCGAGATCTGTTATGAATTCCAGCCCAATCCCTAGTCCACTACCTCTTCCAGATTCCTTCCTTCTCTCCATTGACGTACTTCCTTGTACGTAGACATTCCCACTGTGAAAGCCTCAGTTCCCTCCTTCAGCACTTCCTTGATATGCCCCCCCCCCTTCCACACACACACACACTCCCCAGTACATCCTTTCTCACATCTCTAACCAACAATTTCCTCTCTAAAAAATTACTTCTCCTTTAATTCCCAGATACACAACACTGCCATGGGTACCCGTGTAGCCCCAACTTATGCCAAAATCTTCCTGGGCCATCTGGAGGAAGATTTTCTGAAGAAACTCTCCCCCCACTTACACACACACACACACACACACAGACCCCTCGTGATATATTTAAGATCTGGACTGAAGAGGAAAACCACTCCTAGATTTCCTCAACTGTACTCCATCAATTTCACTTGGTCATATTCCCACACTTGTGTCACCTTCCTCGACATGGATATCACCCTTTGACAGGGTGACCTACACACCTTTGTGCACTTGAAGCCAACCAATTTACAATACCTACAGTTTGATAGTGGCAACCTCTTCCACACCAAACATTCCTTCCTGTACAGCCTTGCAATCAGTAGCAGAAAGGTCTGTTCTTTTTTTTTTTTTTTTTTTCAGTTTAACGTCCCCTTTTTAACAACGTGGTCTTTAGAGACGGGAAAGGATGGGGGCAAGGAATGGGAAGGAATTCGGCCATGGCCTTTTGAAGGAAGCATCCCGGCATTCACCTGGAGTGATTTGGGGAAACCATGGAAAACCCAAATCTGGATGCCCGGACGGGGATTCGAACCGCCGTCCTCCCGAATGCGAGGCCAGAACGCTATCCGTTACACCACCACGCTCGGTACGTCTGTTCTGATCAAGAATCAGTTTCCAGGTATTCCCAAAAACTATCCTAAGACCTAGTTTCCTGCTGCTACTCCTACGATCTTGTGGAAAAACAAATCTATCGTGCTATTACCCAAAACCTCCATTCTGCACCTCCTAAAGCTGATTGCAGACCAATATTCATCACCCACTTCTTTTCTGGCCTGGAATCCATTAACCAGATCATTAGATGTAGGCATCACTTTCTTTATTCCTTCAATGAAATGCATGTCCTTTTTCCAAAAATCCTACCACTGCTTCCTGCACTTGCTTCAGCAGACATCATAATCTGAACAACATCGTGGCCCACAAGTACTTACCTTCGGACTCTCCTAGTCTTCACAGGGATCGTTCCCCTGTAATGGAACCCACTGCAAAACATGCAGCATGTATGCATCCACCACTACCTACTCTTATCCCATCACAGGATAATACTTTCCTATTATTGGATATGCCACCTGCACTACTACTCACCTTATTCACCACCTTAACTGTCTTCACTACACCGATTTCTACATTGGTCTTACCACCCTCAATGACAATCCTATGGGACAAATGGCCACAGGCAAAAAGTTTATACTTCCAACCCAAACCACCCAGTGGCAATTCATGCCAACTCACAAGATTCCAACAATCTCAACATCTGTTTCACGATTAGAACTGTCAGAATTTTTCCGGTACTCCATAAATGGGAACTTACCTAGCAGACACAATCCTAGTCTCAACCTACGCTAAACCAGTCACTATTTTGAAATTTTAGTCACTTTTCTTATATATTTTTGTACATATGTAGATATCATATATATTATTTCTATAAGGTATTTTTTTGTCACAAGCCTATATCTTCCTTCATACTTAACCGAAATCAATGAATGAGGTGTCATTTTAAAGCTTATGGTCTCCACTTTGGTTAAATTTTATTTTAAGCAAGAAAGTTTTCGGAATTCGACCCTTAAAGGGCAAAAATGTAAATTTTTCTAAAATGCTGTTTTCTGTGTTATGAGTCAGTTATCTCCCTGGATACCTATCTGAAACCGTTTTATGAAGTGTCGTTTTAAAGATTAAAATCTCCGCTTTCGTGACGTCATATATTAAGCCAGAAAGTTTTCGGAATTCGACCCTTAAAGGGCAAAAGTATCAATATTTTTGCAATGCGTTTTTGTGTCACGAGCGATTTATCTACCTTAATATCTAACTGATATAGATAAATGAGGTATCATATTAAAGAATAAGGTCTCCGCCATGGTAACATTATATTTTAAGAAAGGAATTTTTCGTAATTCGACCCTTATAGGGCAAAAATGTCACTTTTTCTAAAATGCGTTTTTTGTATCTCGAGCCATTTATCTCCCTGGATATCTAACCAAAATCGATAAATGAGGTAGGATTATGCGGAGCAATGTCTCAGATTTGTGACATAATATTTTAAGAAAGATTTTTTTTGGAATTCAACCCTTAAAGGGGAAAAGTATAAATTTTTCTATTATGGATTTTTGTGTCACGAGCGATGTATCTCCCTTAATATCTAACCAATATAGATAAATGAGGTATCATATTAAGGAATGAGGTCTCCGCCATGGTAACATTATATTTTAAGAAAGGAATTTTTCGTAATTTAACCCCTAAAGGGCAAAAATGGCACTTTTTTCTAAAATGCGTTTTTTGTGTTTCGAGCCATTTACCTCCCTGGATATCTAACCAAAATCGATAAATGAGGTAGGATTATGAGGAGTAATGTCTCAGCTTTGTGACATCATATTTTAAGACAGAATATTTTTGTAATTCAACCTTTAAAGGGAAAAAGAATAAATTTTTTTATAACGCATTTTTGTGTCACGAGCGATTTATCTCCCTTAATATCTAACCGATATAGATAAATAAGGTATCATATTAAAGAATAAGGTCTCCGCCATGGTAACATTATATTTTAGGAAAGGAATTTTTCGTAATTCGACCCTTATAGGGCAAAAATGTCACTTTTTCTAAAATGCGTTTTTTGTATCTCGAGCCATTTATCTCCCTGGATATCTAACCAAAATCGATAAATGAGGTAGGATTATGAGGAGCAATGTCTCAGATTTGTGACATTATTTTTGAAGAAAGAATTTTTTGGAATTCAACCCTTAAAGGGGAAAAGTATAAATTTTTCTATTATGGATTTTTGTGTCACGAGCGATTTATCTCCCTTAATATCTAACCGATATAGGTAAAAGAGTTATCATATTAAATAATAAGGTCTCCGCCATGGTAACATTATATTTTAAGAAAGGAATTTTTCGTAATACGACCCTTATAGGGCAAAAGTGACAATTTTTCTAAATTGCGTTTTTTATATCTTGAGCCATTTATCTCTCTGGATATCTAACCAAAATTGATAAATGAAGTAGTATTATGAGGAGTAATTACTCAGCTTTGTGACATCATATTATAAGAAAGAATGTTTTTGTAATTCAACCCTTAAAGGGAAAAAGAATAAATTTTTCTATAACGCATTTTTGTGTCACGAGCGATTTATCTTCCTTATTATCTACCGATATAGATAAATGAGGTATCATATTAAAGACTAAGGTCTCCGCCGTGGTAACACTATATTTTAAGAAAGGAATGTTTCGTAATTCAACCCTTAAAGGGCAAAAATGTCAATTTTTATAAAATACGTTTTTTGTGTTTCGAGCTATTTATCTCCCTGGATTTCTAAAAAAAATCGACAAATGAAGTAGGAGTATGAAGAGTAATGACTCAGCTTTGGTAACATCATATTCAAGCTCACTACTCATCCCATTTTATTCGCGAAATTTTCGCACGGGTCGTCTAGTTTTTAGTATATTTTTATTCTAGATTTCGAGTTTGATTTATTTACTTATTTATTCCTATAATAGTTCAAAATTATAGCTTTTTAACAAATTTCAGTTTAACTTGACTGATCATCACAGACATCTATTCCTCATTTATTGTTGGTCAACTTGCTCTCCCCACACTGGTTCAAACTCTGCCCTCCCACATGTTTCAGCCATGTGGTTGGTCAGAATGTGATCACATCTTTCCCCTGTCACATGTCCTACATTACTAAGGTTATGCACCTAGCAACCATCACTTACTCTAATCCTGTCACAGTAGAATCCTCTCCTATAATTGGACATGCTACGTGCGCTACCACTCACTTTATTTACCAACTCACCTGTCTCCACTGCACTGCTTCTTACATCAATCTCACCACTCAACAACTATCGTACAGGATGAATGGCCACAGGCAAAAAGTTTATACTTCCAACCCAGACCATCCATTGGCAATTCATGCCCACTCACATGATGCTAACAAGTTAGTGCTGTTAAAGAGTTTTTCCGAACAACACAATCCCTTCAGAACTCCGCAAATGAGAACTTGCCTTCCAACATATCCTTGACACCAGACACATCCCTGGCCTAAACCTGTCAGTTATAGTCAGTTTTATACATGAATATGTTTTATATGAGCCCCTTAAAGCCCAAGTGGTGTAACTCACATGAATCAAGTTTCGAGAAAATTAATGTTTTACTGCAGGTTTAATAAAAAAATTAGTTTTATATATTTTGAATTTTTTTCTCAACAATGTATCATTAAAGAGTTATTCTAACTTATGCTGGCAGTTTTAAAAACTTTTAAAATGTTTTCTGTTTTGGGGGGGCTTTGTTTGGAGTTACACCACTTGTGATATAAACAGGCAACAGATTCTCTTTAAAGAAGGGGGGAAAGAATACAGTATTTTACTGCAACATCTATTTTTTATTCTACTGTTTATACATTTCTTACTCTGCATCTAGTGGCCCAATGTCTGCAGCATCATCTTGAGTCGATAGACTATAAAAGTAAGGATGACAGATGGGTGGAATGAATGGTAACATGTCTTGCATATCCTGTTTCTTCTCTTTTGTTACAGATATTTGGATTTCTGTACAGTTATTCTTGAGATACATTAGTAAGATTAACAGGTCTGCCTCTTTTAGGTCCAGGTTTGAAGTTTAGTTCTGAAAAGGGCATTTCTTTGGAAAGAGTTTCTATGAAAAAAAATGAAAATGTTTCTTCCTTTCGATACTGGATCCACTGCATTTGTAGCAATGATAAAGGATGTTTTTCCGTATCAACCTTTCTTTTGGTGATATGTTGTAAAAGATTTCCAACAGACAAAAAGTCACCATGAGTCATCACTGTTATGTAAAAAGGATTTTTCTTCCTAGATTTTGCAATGACAGTATACCTGTACCAATCATTGTGATGATATATCTGCTAAATACTGCTGTAGTTTGCTATTGAGGCAAAATCACAGTCGTTGGGCAAATAAGAATAACCACTTCTCATAAACTTCTGGTCAATAACTTCAATGTTATTATCTTCACTCAGAACCAGTTTCATCGCCATGGCAACATTCCAGTTTCTATTTTGCTTGGCACAGGTGTCACTATACATTAAAACATTTTTCGCAGCTGAAGCCCTATTTTCAATGTGCTTGACCAAACATGCACTAATTTCTTGGGAACTTTGTGATCCATTTATCTCATTACAACAATACATAAATCCTAATTTTGAGGAAAGCTCATGGCATCCCAAATTATAAACATTATTGCATTTGTAATAGGGCACTTGACATGATAGTTTAGGGAAAGGAAGAGACTTTTCCAAATCAGGAAAATGTATAGTAAGAGCTATTATTAATGGACTGTTGAGTGCCCTCGTTCATGGCATTATGAGCTTTTTCTGCTTGGCGAAGATGAATTCAGAATCTGCTGGAATACATTCATCACTTGCACTAATATCTGCCAAAATGCTTGGCTCACTAACACTGCTCTCATCACTGCTCATAATGACACATCAAAACTTAAATCTTTTACATCTAGGTTATTAAAATGTTTTTTAGTTTACCTGGTTACAACATTTCTAGATGAGCAAAAAGTGGTTGAACTGCAAACAGTTACAGGCACAGTGGTGTATCTCCAATATACACCACTTTAGCTTTTACCCAATAGATGGCTGCATTGACTGCATAAACTAGTGCTGCTAACTATAAGGTTGTTAAGGGAACTAGAATTTTCACCACTTGTGCTTTAAACAGAATGCAACTTGCTGAACACTTCTGAAACATTAACTCCAAAAAAACAAAAATTGGACTTACACCACTTGGGCTTTAAGGGGCTCATATATTTGTTCATTTATTTATTTTATTTATATTTCTAACTATTTATTTAACCCTATAAGCAATCATAATAAAATTATATTTTTTAATTTTTCTAACTAGCTGTCACAGATTATTTTGTTCCACTTTTATCATTGTATCACCTTCTCCTCCCACCCTGGAACTTCCACCACCACCCTGTGTGTTCAGTATTTGTTTAATTCATGTGGCAGGTCAGGATGTGATCACACCTTTTCCCCCCGTCATGTCTTGCCTCTCACGTGACTAAGGTTTCTTACCAAAATATTGTGCAATTTGTGTTTATTTTTGTGTTGTTTTTTTTTTACACATTTATCTCGCCCTCCTGCCTTTATCTGTGGTAAGTGATGGGTTATTTTTCCCTGTCCTACCTTAGTTTTAGTGCCCAATGGCAGTTTCATTGTTTCACTTTCCATAAGGTTATTAACCGAAATATTGCACAATTTTTTTTATTTTTTTACATGTTTATCTTGTCCTTCTGCCTTCATCTGCCGTAAGGGATGGGATATTTTTCCTTATCCTATCTAATTTTCATTGCCTAATGGCAGTTTCTTTGTCTCCATAAGCTACAAGCATTTAACATTCATCCTAAAACACAGATCCATAAATATAGTACCAATGTCAGTGCAGTATCAGATAGTACAGGGAGAGGAAATACTTGTATGTAACTTGACTTTTGCTAGGTAATGTTTGTCAGTATTAGGATTGATGAAGAGACTGGTCTGAATGTTGTAAAGTAACCCTTCTAATCAAAGAGCTTCTACTCCCATGCCCCATCATAACTCCTCCAATTTTGTCAGCTTTCAATTTCATCTTTCAAATATTCCTGATGAAGGATTTTTCCTTAAATTTTATTTACTTTTCTGCTGTCACATATTCTATACAAAGCTAGGAAACCATACATATGGAAGCAAACCAATGAAAAGTTCATGAAACTGTGATTTTTGGGAAGGGGAACAGAAGAACTAATGAAGTAAACTAAATTTGTTTCTCTGAAAATGGTGATACGTGAATATAATTCACAGTACAAGAAGTAAATGTTGCCTTTAGATACTATCTATTTTATGTCTATGTTTGATTTCACAACAATGGCTACTACTCTGATTTTTTTTTGCTTTTGCTTATGTCGAGATCATTAAAGGTGGGAAAGGACTGGGGACAAGGAACATGAAGAAATTCTACCATGGCCTTTTGAAGGAAATATTTGAAACCATGTCCTCCCAAAAGTATGGCCAGAGCATTACCAATCATCCATCACCATCAGTGACCTGTTAATAATAAGGGGAGCAAAAAAAATAATGCATTACACCTTCCTTCATCCACGACCCCTTCAATAAGGGAGCGTGCATAAACCACGTAGCTCCATTTTGGCCTCCTGTGAACCCCCTCTCCCCCCATGTAGCCCTACGTGGCTTTTGCCTCTACCCCCCCCCCCCCATGAAGCACATAGCTTTTTTCCATTTTGATTCAAGAAGACATTTTGTACTGTTTTCTCTTGTCATACTATTGTAAATAACATATGGAGATAATTAACTGAGAGAAATAAATATTACATGCTGTTGTGAGTTCAGTTCCTCATTTTAACTGTTAAAAATGTTATGAAAGGAAAGCTACGTGGCCTGGCTCGGAACCCCCCCCCTCCCTCCCTCCATGTAGCCCAGTGTAGCCTTCCACCTAACCCCTCCCCCCCTTGGACCGAGCCACATAGTTTGTGCAGTCCCCAATGGACTGCACTTTAGTTGTCCGTGCTCTATTTAACCACTATAACTTCAGCAGACTGTTATCAGTCCACCACATTCTGTCAACACGGTCAGTCAGCATTCTGCTTAACTGTGCTTTCAGACAAAATGCACATATTTATTCTGTACGTTCAATTTGTGATCAACGTTTGGAGAAGGGGATCATCTAATATGAGTCATATTAAGCAATCAGTGTTAAGTAAGCAGTGAGACCTCATAAACTGACAGGTATTTTATATTATTATTTCTGTTGATGTTTTGGATCCAAGCAGAATTAGGAAAACAGAAACCTGCTGTCAACAATGCTATCATAACACGTGTGCTTGTGGCATAGCAAGTTTCATGGATAAATTAAAAAATGCTTAAAGGTTACTCTGGGAAAAATTAGTAGTCATGGTAACGACCAGAGTAACAAGAGAGAGCGAGCGAGAGCGAAAGTTAGTGTGCGTTTGAGTTATTGCGAGCAAAGGACCTTGTATTCTTCGGATACCTATTAAGAAATGAAACTGGAATAAAATATCAATGAATCATATGAAAGTTTATTATTATTTAAATAGAAAAGATTAAATGAATAAGTTTGAAGGTTAAAGTTCTGAACGAGTTAAAAATGGAAAATTTATCCCTGGCAACCTGAATCAAGGCTATATATATATATATATATATATATAATATTAAGAAACACCAAGTCCAATAGCTACACAAATAGACGATCCAATAGTCAGCCGAAAATAAGACTAAAATTAAATACAACATGCTTAATCACATAATACAGGCCCTATTTTAACAGACAACAGTCTGCTGACATTCTTTAGATATAATTTTCAAACACTTATAACCATGTGATCTTGAACCAAATCAAATAGTTTGGGAAACACCACATCATTTCTAATGTCTTTACTTTTAACCAAAAGTCTTCTTCAGGACACACATTGTACACTGCAGTTATTTATACTTAATCTCACTTTAATCAACAACATTACAGTGACTGTTAGGAAAGGGAGAGATGTGAAAACATTGGCACATGGCTGCACAGAGAGTGTAAAACTGTAAAGAGAGGAAATTCACATTTTTAAAATGCCAAATGTTCAGAAATATCCTGAAAATTTTTCAAAATTGATGTGACTCTCACAGAAGAAAAGCCAAAAACAATGACACTGTTGGCTGTAGTGCTCAATTTGCCACCTGTCCTACCACTAAAGTTGACATTCAACATTGTTTCAGTCTTGGTGAAAACCACCATCAATTTGGCAAGTGGTGAAGCAGATCATGACAATCATATTTGCCATTAGATAATTCAGATCCTGCCATACATGAAACATTCAATTAACAATATTAAGCAGGTTTTTTATTATTGCTGTAGTTCCTACTACTCCAAAACAAGACTTGTGGTCTGGATCAATAGTGTCAGCGGCACTCAAGAGTATGTAATGCCTAAATTTGACTTTCACATCTCTATGGATTGTGCATAAATGTGCATAAAATGGCAGTTTCCTACAACCAGTCATTCATCAGCACAATCAACTCATTGATGAACACTTGATCAATAAAATTAACCAGAGAAAAATTGGAACATTGCCTCATGGAATATCGTTACTGGATTTTCCACAGAATCAGTGCCTAAAAGGATGTCAAATTTGCCTCTTCTGGAAGAGACAGCAAAACTTCCTTCAATCTATCATTTGTACAAAGGTTTAGCAATAGAACAAGGCTGAAATAAATTCTAAAGTATATTTGATGATACTTCACTTTCGAGCCAAATGGTTGGGATGCTTTTCCAAAGCTTTTTAATGGTTTTAAAACTGTTCCCCTAAGGAAAAAAATTATTAAAAAAGAGTCATTATAATTTTGCCACTCACTGGTCAGTATTAAAGCTTGGCTGCACCTACTCAAGTATGTGTAAGGGCTACACGGTATCTGCAGAAAGAGAGACAGTGTGTGTGTATAATTTCCTTTAATCCTCCAGAAAGGAAATGTCATCTCTCCAAAGAATCCCCTGCCCCCAAACAAGCTTCGGCAAATCCCCTTATGTCAGCCAACTTCTTCTGCTCCATAAAGTTCAGTCTTAACATTCAATAGGACAGTCATCTGGTACTTCCCTCGCAACAGGACTCGTCATAAGACTTGCAATAGACATCAAGCCAACCACCTTCACCAATCCCATGATTGGAGAAAAATATCTCATCGTAGGATCCCCACATGTGAAACTACCAACTTACTTCTGACAAATGTCCTGCTCATACACAGGTCTGACTACCAATCAATTATACATCAGGATAATAGTTGAAGGCACACAATATTCACCCAAAATGACAACCATTATGTTGCATCACATATCACCACACACAATAGCAATCATTTTAATTTCATTCCACAGTTTTCATTGTTAAAATACTCACTGTGACCAACAGTTACTTTGAGCTTTTGCAGCAAGAGTTGACCCAAGCACCTACCTGGTCTTCATATAATATTGAACTTCACATCAACAATGAATTTACTTTTGGCATTCTGTAGCACATAAAATGACTTCTACTGTGGTGTCACAATTTCCATGTAAACAGACAACAGTGCCATTGGTGGCAGTGAATGGAACTAACAGTCATGGGCTACAAACTTTGAATCGTGCTCTACCTAGTGATGTGTAGCACATATTTGTATCTTTTATAGTTTTTGAGGAATAAAAATTCAAAATCTGCTACTTCTTTTTGAATAACCATTATTAAATGTAACATTCCTACTCAGCTTTATTCCAGTTGGCTTTCTTTCTTCCCTACGTTATCTTAGGAGATTGTTGATACATGTATTGAAAAATGTTGAAGATGAACTTCAATGCTGCTTAACTATCAGATTGGTAGCAGATCTGCATTAAATACCGAATCTTTGATTATAACTTCTGAGCTGTCATTATGGAATTTAATAGATTCTATCAAATAGTGAGGGTCCTCCTAAGTATAGTTCAGAGGATGTCACAATCCACTTAGTCGAATTGTTTCAGAGCAATTACTAAGACCCACGCCAATAACCTCTTGTCAAGATTGTGTGTTTACTTCGGTGATAAGCAACACACTGCCTGAACTTAATTTAATAATGTTAATGACCGGTTGCCTCTGGTACCTACAACATTTACATAAAACGGCCGCCACAAGCTTGAAGTACCCCTCAAACAGTTATGAGTACATTGCACACAGTTCTAAAGTTCCATAGAGCTTATAATCTTGCAAAAGTTCTTGTACAGACGTTCAGTCCCAGATTTTCGAATAAGACGATGAGATACACATTTCCTTAGAAGATGTGCAGGTAAAGTACATTCATGAGAGGAAGCAAATTTTCATCTGACCCCCTTCTCAAGATAAAAGTTTAACTAAGCATTGTTAGGATGTAATACTGCCACGAGGAGTCATTTACTCCACTAGCAACACACGAGTCTAACTCGGGAACTACCGGGCGACTGACTGACCAGCTAATATGGCTGCCCTCTCTTCATGGAGTCCGATGATTTTGTGGCATCAGCAAAACACTTCAAAAATTAACATCTCAAAAAGTACTCGATACCTTGAATTGTAATTAACACAAGGGCTTCCTAGTATCTCATTCTATATGGTTTAACCTGGTTTAGGCTTCTATTAAATTAATCCTATATTCTCTTACGCCATCAAACCTGGCAAATTTTCCAATAATCACAACAATACATTTCTCAAAATCTCATTAATCTTGCACCAATCTTTAACTTTCTACAGAAACTACTATATCCTTTTAATCCTCTTGATTTCGTCTATCTTCTGAAATTAATTTTTTGGATCTACCTTCATTAGTTTAAATTTTGATTTTTTTTTTTTAATTAAAAATCCTACTTATACTTACCTAATTACTTGATTTCATGTTCTGAATATTCTAGACGATGCTGACTACACCTTGTGATAAAAGTCTTGCTGCGGCTTTTCGCATTTACTAATTATTCCAAATTTTTGGTTACCCCATGGTTTAAAGGCATCAACAAATCAAAATATCTTCTAATCTAAATTTTTCTGGACATGATAAATACATTTTAAAATGCTCCTCATAAAGAGCTTTAAAGGTAAAAATGAATGCAAGAAAATCTGTTATGATTGAAAAACTAACTGAAATTTCGACCTTCCACACGGACAGCCTTGAAATCGTACTATAAGGAAGGTTACTGTCAGGACTAGCTGGTAGAAATGCTTTACTGTATTCCTTTTATGGTTTAAACCTGTCCCTAAATGATTTTAACATGTTTACATACATATTACACTCTGCAAATTTCTTCTCGTGTCATATTATTTCAATTTGATAACTTCAAGTCCATTTTAACTGTGTTGCTTTTTTACTTTCTTAGATTTCAGCCTATACTATCAGTATACCTATTTGTATCAGTATCTGGGTAAGCTTTACAGTCTAGAACTTTGTTTAGCCATGAAATAAACAAGCTAACATTTACCTTTATCTCCTTTAAGTTTCCTGGTACATATCCTGGCCTATTTCTCCTAGACCAAACGTTTAAACAGTGTTCACCTCTTTACCTTCTCCTATTAACTCATTCCAGTCACCTATTGCATCAGGCTTTCCTCCCCCTTCATCTAATGGATTAATTCTTCAGTTTTATTGTATGTTTTCTCAATTTCATTACCATTTCTTTGGACATTGGCACATACGCTTGTAATTTAAAACAGTGTACATCAGAATTAAAACTGATCTCAGACTATAGTACAAACCCTCTTGGAATGCTGCACACCTGTATGGAACCACCTTCAAATGGGGTAGTTGACTAATTTTGGAAAAGTAGTCAGTATTATAGCTGTGCGTCTACTACAACGTAAAAAAAAAAAATACTGAAGGAGGTACAAAAAAAGGAGCACCCAATACGTGACTGATATATACAGCTCGAAGGAAAACATGAATAAGATGGATGTAGTCTTCTCGGGAGACTAGCCGAGTGAGTAAGATGTTTCCACACGATATTTCGGCGATCTCAGACTCCGTCGCCATCTTCTGGTGAAGTGCCGGATCCGTCAGAGGGCTGGTTCTTATAGCCTCTGAATGCGCGCGTGGTGGCGTGCGCGTAGCTGGTTGGCTGACTCGGTCGGCGCCTAGGCGGTGGGGTGGGGGTTGGCGCCGGTAGGAGGCAAGCGTGGGCGCAGTTGGTCCGCGGCCGCCGTGCTGTGCACTTCGGCGCGCTGACGACGTATTGCGTTAATGACAGGTGCCCACGCTTCGCTCAGCTGGTATCCACAGTCCCGGTTGACGAGATTGCGCGTGGTGCGAATTTCAACTGCTTCTGTGAGAATACTGTCCCAGAAGTTCCTTGTACGCGCCAATATCCTGGTATTCTCAAAATCGAAGCCATGGCGTTGTTCCAGGCTATGTTCCGCCACCGCCGATTTTTCACTCTGCCCCAGACGCACGTGTCGGGCGTGTTCCAGACATCGCTGGTTAATGCATCGTACCGTCTGGCCTATGTATCTCTTGCCGCATTCGCATGGAATGCTGTAAACTCCCGGTGTTCGGAGTGCCAGGTCGTCCTTGGGGGAGCGCAAGATGTTCTTCAGCTTCGGTGGCGGCAGGAAGATGGTCTTAATCCCGTTTCTGGCCAGAACTCTGCCAATTCTCGACGTTGTAGGACCGGAGTATGGCAAGAAGGCAATGCGATCCTGTGGCTCGTTCTCGGTATTATTGAGCCTGCGTCTCGGTTCTCGGAATGCCAGTCTGATCTGATGCTCCGAGTACCCGTTGCGCCTGAATGTCTGCCGTAGGTGGTTGACTTCGCCCGGTAGGCTGTCGACATCGCAAATCGCTCGCGCCCTATGTACCAGCGTGGTGAGCACCGTATTGCGCTGTGCCGGGTGGTGGTGACTACGCGCGTTCAGGTACAGGTCTGTGTGCTTAGGCTTCCTGTACACAGAGTGTCTGAGTGTCCCATCTGGTTTCCTTTCAATCAGAATGTCTAGGAAAGGAAGCCGGCCATTCTCTTCCACCTCCATCGTGAACTTGATGTTTTTGTTGATACTATTCAGATGCTGGAGAAAACCTTCCAGGCTGTCCACGGCAGGGACAGCCTGGAAGGTTTTCTCCAGCATCTGAATAGTATCAACAAAAACATCAAGTTCACGATGGAGGTGGAAGAGAATGGCCGGCTTCCTTTCCTAGACATTCTGATTGAAAGGAAACCAGATGGGACACTCAGACACTCTGTGTACAGGAAGCCTACGCACACAGACCTGTACCTGAACGCGCGTAGTCACCACCACCCGGCACAGCGCAATACGGTGCTCACCACGCTGGTACATAGGGCGCGAGCGATTTGCGATGTCGACAGCCTACCGGGCGAAGTCAACCACCTACGGCAGACATTCAGGCGCAACGGGTACTCGGAGCATCAGATCAGACTGGCATTCCGAGAACCGAGACGCAGGCTCAATAATACCGAGAACGAGCCACAGGATCGCATTGCCTTCTTGCCATACTCCGGTCCTACAACGTCGAGAATTGGCAGAGTTCTGGCCAGAAACGGGATTAAGACCATCTTCCTGCCGCCACCGAAGCTGAAGAACATCTTGCGCTCCCCCAAGGACGACCTGGCACTCCGAACACCGGGAGTTTACAGCATTCCATGCGAATGCGGCAAGAGATACATAGGCCAGACGGTACGATGCATTAACCAGCGATGTCTGGAACACGCCCGACACGTGCGTCTGGGGCAGAGTGAAAAATCGGCGGTGGCGGAACATAGCCTGGAACAACGCCATGGCTTCGATTTTGAGAATACCAGGATATTGGCGCGTACAAGGAACTTCTGGGACAGTATTCTCACAGAAGCAGTTGAAATTCGCACCACGCGCAATCTCGTCAACCGGGACTGTGGATACCAGCTGAGCGAAGCGTGGGCACCTGTCATTAACGCAATACGTCGTCAGCGCGCCGAAGTGCACAGCACGGCGGCCGCGGACCAACTGCGCCCACGCTTGCCTCCTACCGGCGCCAACCCCCACCCCACCGCCTAGGCGCCGACCGAGTCAGCCAACCAGCTACGCGCACGCCACCACGCGCGCATTCAGAGGCTATAAGAACCAGCCCTCTGACGGATCCGGCACTTCACCAGAAGATGGCGACGGAGTCTGAGATCGCCGAAATATCGTGTGGAAACATCTTACTCACTCGGCTAGTCTCCCGAGAAGACTACATCCATTCTCAACGCCGAGAAAGACTTCGTTCCTATGAATAAGATGTTGAAGAGTTGGGTTGGGAAGACCTGGAACACCATAGGCATTGCTCTTGTGAGAAGTTAATTCTGAAGTTTTTGACAGATAATGAAATATAAAGGATTTATGGAGTGAATAAATTTAGACATCAGCAGGCTTGGTCATGTGGAACTGTTCCAGGCATCCTGTTGTTTCACAATTTTTTTGATAGTGTTTTCCATTCATATAAAAAAAAAAATCAGTGAACAACATCTTGTTGGAGGCTGAGAGTCTCAAATTTCTTTTTAACTGGAAATGCTGACTTGATTCTGGGTACATGGTGATGTGCCCAGCTTTTGCCTTTTGTGGGGAGATATCCTAAACAGCTGTGAAATCATGTAAATTATTATACCTATTTTGTGCAATCAGCACTCACTTTACACTTTAGGACCTCCTTAATTATGGTGTTAGTAGACCAAAAACCAACATCCAATTTTCAAGCCAGAGTTGCTGAGATGTTAATCACAGCATTATCAGGAAATGTGATCACTCAGATGGTTGAATCAGGTAATGTAAATTTATGCCATCATAATGACAATGGTCGTGTTTGGCACATGGTGGTTGGTGGGTCCTCCAGCAGGCCAGTAATGCCATTGTTTACCCTCTACCAAATACTCCTTACATGACTCAACCCTCTAAGTAGTGTTATCAATCTGCACACTTGTTGATCTGTATAAAGTCATCAATTACAGGCAGAACCACAATTTGATATATAAGGTTATGAACCACAGTGACACAAT
Source organism: Vandiemenella viatica (assembly GCA_031002005.1). NCBI lineage: Eukaryota > Metazoa > Arthropoda > Insecta > Orthoptera > Morabidae > Vandiemenella > Vandiemenella viatica. The sequence goes on along the minus strand of JARYHS010012519.1, from coordinate 176,946,299 downwards.
TTTTACCCTGAAAATAGCATGTTGCTATATAGATTTGTCATTTTAGAAATTGTGTAGTCCCAACTATGCATTAAAAACATAATTAAAATCCATCCTGCAAACAACCAATGCTGATTCTAACTATGATTACTGTCCAATAATTTCACTGCCATGATCAGAGTGATAAGAACGTACCTGGAGGGGTGTATCTCTAATTGGAGATTCTGCTCGCTGTGGTATAGTGTCAGGATCTGAGTTTACACGATCTCCTCCTTCTCTAATGCAGACATAATCCAACAGATCAGCTACTACAGTTCGCACCTCAGGCAGTGGTGTTGCTGATGGATCAAACGAAGAAGATGGAAGCGAGGTAAAAGGTGTAAGTATGTGTGAAGTTTCTGTTTCATTCTCCTCCTCTTTCTTCTTCCATGATCTTTTCCCACGGGATTCAGCCATAAGAGAGCACTTATGGTTCTGAGGAGTAAGCTCCTTGCTGTTGGTAGGTGGCTAAAAATACATTAAAATCAAATATCTGTTGAAAACTTTTTTTCCTCAACTTA